>JANHGC010003552.1:28805-39074 GCA_027560395.1 Boaedon fuliginosus
ATCTGCAAATTACAGTTCTGAGTTCAAAAAGATGATTACAGATTAAACAGATGAAGTGATAAGTAATTAATGGTTATAAACCTTTCTCAGTTTGAAATTATGCCAAGCCACATGCTCAAAGCAGAGTACAAGAGTAATATCAGCTGTATATTAATTATGGCTTCTGAAGCTTTGCCTAATTACATTCCCTCTCTTAAGATGACACAAATATTTATGAGTAGGACATTTTATTCTCACTGTAATCGGTGACATAAATAGGTAACACCTTTATAAAGAGTTAATAAAAATATGTAAACACCGGATAGAGTGCAAAATATTGAGTAGTGAGCAGTAAAACATTCCAATGTTTATTGTATTAATTGAATATTCATGAGATGCCAATTTAAATTACAGTTCACAACTGTTGCTGTGTCTAATGAATAATTTAAACAAGTGTGGCCAAAGAGATTTCAACGCTGCATTAGCAAACTGCAACGGATTAGCAACAGAGAATTTATAATTAGCTTTGTATATCCTATAATAAATTCATTGGAAAGATGGTTTTAATTATCCCACATGTTAATTTGGAATAGAGTGCATTAATTTTAAACTAAAAAGTAACCCTTTGCTGCCAGGTGATTATTTTTTTTACTAACTACTGAATTTGCTTTGTGCTTCCTAGTTTTTAATTCAAATTTAGCAGTTTTTTGAAGAATGATTGAGATAGCAAACATTTATGCAATTTACTAGCTAGATTGATTTTGTTATCAGTTACTCTAAGTCACACTTTTTGGTTGTCAGTCACACACACACACACACACAACACTGTGCATAACTGGTGAGTCCATTTTCTCCTCATTCTTCTTTTCCAATATTTTGTAATATTTTAATTCTTACCTGCTTATTTTTACTTTTGTTTCCCTTACTGTATGTCTCTGTAATTATGGGTAAATATCTCACAGATATTATCCCTTTCGGTCCCTCTATTCTTCTCCATATCTTCCTTAACCTAATTAAACTCCGTTCAGCCCTGGACATTCTATTATTTTTTTCTAGGCAGATTTTTTTATGCTTCCATATCAGACATGAGTCCAGATTTCTTTCTCTTGCACTGTTCCATTCTTTCACCATGCATACATACTTGTTTTTGCATCACATTCCATATTTTGAAATTAGGATTTACTCATTAGCAAATACGTAATGAATGTCCAACAACATCAAATACAATTGTTCTAGACCACTTTTTCCTAATCCTGATATTTAATATTGTTTTTTTATTATTATTTTTGAAAAGTGCAAGCAAGGTATTAGAACCATGGTGGCAAAGTGGTTAGAATGAAGCTAATTCTGCTGACTGCCAGCAGTTTGATTCTGACAAGCTCAGTGTTGACTCAGCCTTCCATCCTTCTGAGTTGGTAAAATGAGGACCCAGATTGTTGGAGGCAATATGCTGACTCCGTAAACTGTTTAGAAAGGGCTGTAAAGAACTGTATAAAGTCTTAATAAGTGCTATTGCTATTACTATATTTGATTTGCTCTTCTGCCAAATTAGACTATTTGACAATATTTAAAATCATTTATCCTAGTTGATAGGATATGGGGAACAGTTGATAGGAGATGGGGAACAATATGATAACTTACAAGAAAGTACTTAGATTGGAGATTGTAGCATGTATAAAAAAGTATGAACACAATTGAGGTAAAACTATATTTTGTCTGAATTTATGGCATATTGGCCAAAATGTACCCAAACTGATTGATTGTGTCCATATCACTAGCAGGAAACATTCATGTAGCATGGATAGGTCTATAGGTGATGTTTTAGTCTTCTTTTAAAAAAAAAGATGTTACTAATTTATTAATCAAACCTGTATGTTACTGCATTTGTAAGATTGCTGCCTGATCACAAAATATAAAATTATAATGAACTATTTAAAACTTCAAAATAAAATAAATAAGATATAGCAGTGGTGGCAAACCTGTTGCCGCCCTGCATGCTGGAAGTCCATGTGCTTGAATGCATGCACAGCCACGTGCCCCTGCACCCCTCCATGCATGTGTGTGCAACCCCCATCCCCACCTTGTGCTCTCCCGTCCTTATTTGGAAGCACAGCTGATTGTTGGATCAGCTGTGTTTCGGCTCTGGAGACACGCGTGCATGTGTGCGGGGTGGGAGTGGGGTCATGCAGGCATGTGTGGGTGGCAGGGAGGTTTGTGGGGGTCATATCCGCATACATGCGTGACCCCACCACCACCCACTGCATGCGTGTGCATCTCCAGAATTGGAACACAGAGCAGCTGTGCTTCCAGCAAAGGTATGAGAGACTGCCATGGAGTTCGGGTGGATGGGTGGGCCCACTTCAATGATGGTGCGCATGCCCAGAAGGAAGGCTCTGCTTGCCACTTCCGGCACGGGTGCCATAGGTTCACCAACATGGCTATATAGCATCAAGACCCAAAGGCCCTCCAGAAAACCACTATCTTTAAATTTTTCTGGAAGGCAGATCGTCTTGGAGACAGGCTAATCTCCAGTTGGAAGTCTTATTGCAATGCATGACATAAAAGCCTCAGTAAGCCAAAGCCATAGTGGATGTGATATGACAGGAAGGAAGGGAGCTAATTTGTTTATGAATAGATCAGAATAAAAGTTGTCTGATCTTCCGGTGTGGAGCTAATGTACATATGGAAGTGAAGATACAAGTTTAATAAATCAAAGAGCAAAATGTATATTAGAAAGTAGGATTTTTAGAAAGTATTTTTGTCTTGATTTCTATGAGTATATGGTAATATAGATTGCTGATAGCTGAAAGTTACGTTTAGTATCCAAGAAAATATGATGAAAGGAAGCTATGAATGTTAGAAAAATATTGAAAAAGGCAAAGCTGCATGTGTGGATGACAAACTGATGAAATGTTAAAAATATAGATGCAGCTTGTATTCAGAATGATTGTGTGATTTCTCTAATGCATTTAAAGATTGGGTCTATACCTCAGGAATAGAAGAATATTGTTATTGTTCCCTTGTGCAATGAGTGTCAAAACAAAAACTACAGGAGAATTATTTTGTTCAATATGCCTGGAAAGTATTTAGTAATCAGCAAAACATAGGAAGCACAGTGAGGCTTTGTGCTGGCTAGTTATCTACTAGATTGTTGGTCTCCAGCAGAAAATTTACTTTTTGTTCATTTATTTCTTTTATTTTTAGCTTTATTAAATAAAAATAAAACAAAGAGAAGAATAAAGAAAAAATGAAAGGAAAAAAACAATTCGACAACTTCTTTGGTGACAGCTTGAATGGTTTCTGGTGGACCCTAAACTTTAAATATATTGTAAGGTGCTATAAGAATTTCAAAGTAAATGAATCATAGACCAAATTACCATATTTTTGGAATATAAGATGTACTTTTCCTCACCCTAAAAGAGGCTGAAAATTAGGGTGTGTCTTATACTTCTAGTGTAGCCCTGCCCATCCGCCATTTTTGCCCTCCAGGCACGCATTTTCTAGACTGCAGAGCACATCCAGCCTTAGTGCCTGTTCCTCCCAGTTTTAGCAAGGTTTCAGGAGTTGCTGCCTCCGCCCAAAAGCTGATTGGGGGTATTAAGAGGGAATGGCTATGAGCTGAAATAGACTGCTAAAACTGAAAGTGAAACAGGCGGTTTGCTGTTAGGAAAACTCATGTTTTTGTATCTTGGATTTATTACAACTGTGAATTCTTAAATAAGCCAAAATTAATATTACAGATTACTGGTTAGTAATCACGATTTGTTTAACTAATTTCTAGGTTGTTTTCTTAATATCTAAGACAAATATCTAGAATAAATTGGTAGAGTATAAAATCAACCAGGAATACATGTAAGCAATGTAGAACAAATCATAATTAAAATTAGTCAGATTTATATTGCAGTTTAGTGTCAGCAGCAATATGTAACATTTTCTTGACTGTGGCCTATGCGTAATACAAGCCATCCTATAGTTTAGGACTATTTATGACTGTGGACTTCTCCATCATCAGAACAGTTTTGGGAGGAAAGAAAAGATCCTTAGCTCAGTGCAGTGGCTGGGGGCAGCTTTTTTGTCTCTATTTTGTTGCAAACAAGAAAAAAATACCAGGACATTATGGATATTCAGTATCATTTTTTTACTTTTAAACAAAGCAAATCCATATCCAGAAGTATTACATGTATGAATTAAATTGGCTCTGGCAAATTGGCATATTGAAGGCAGATTGCCCCCCCCCTATTTTCCTCCCCAAAAGTTAGGTGCGTCTTTTGATGCCAATATTTCAAATTTTAATTATTTCCTTCTACAATTTCTATGTAAAATAAATAATCTGTTCAAGACACGCAGTTCCTTGTTAACTATTACTCTCAGTCTTCTGACTTGCAATTTCTGAGATCTGTGAAATTCTCCACAAGCTTGTAGTGTCTCAGAAAATTGATTTCAATTATTCAAAATTATGAGCAAACTCATTAGTTTATTTCTGTGGAAGTGAGGTGTTGAAGAGATTAATCTAACCAATTTCATTCCGTACATTTAAGGCCGTACCACATATATCTGACCTGTGATATGCAATTTGCAAATCTATTTTACTGGAACGTTATTGCAAAGGGAAAAAATGGAGGGTTGGGGGAGAGAAAGGATAGCTGAAGTTTTCTCTCATGCATGTGTTAAAGACTGTTCATTTACCAGAAAGGGTGGATTGCAGATTTCATTATCAGGAACAGGTTCAGCTACAGAGCTGCCAGGCAAAAATCAACAAGAAACATCTGACAGATGCACCACCACCCTTCTTTTGCTTTCTTTCTGAGATATATACACACATGTACACCTCCACACCTCACTGAATTCAGAGCCTTAGCCAACAGTCAGGTAGGGATTTTCCATTAACTCACAGGGTGTGGAAGTACAAATTAAAGTACCAACACCCAATCCAGGAATGTCGGGAGTGCAGCCTGTTTGGAATATGGTACTTTACTGCTACCGGTTACTACCGAAGATTTGCTCCTATGAACCTGTTTTGCGCTCTATGATTGGATAAAGCCATCCAATCCCCATTCATCTTGAAGAGAAGGATATTGCTTGTTTTCAGGTTCCTCAGTAAGGATCTTGAATTGAGTAGTACACATCTGGATGAGGCTGTCCAGATGCTGTTCTGCTGATTGAAGATCCTGTAGTTCCTTCATTAACGCTTGACTCTTATTGGTGCCCGCCACAGATGTCCGGTTCCCCCTAGAAAACAGAATAAGGCAAGATGAAATACTCTGTGACTAATAACTTGGCAAATCTTAGCATTAAGGCAGATGAGAAGTAAACTACTCAATTAAGTAAATTAGTTATTTTTTAAAGGGAAAGTTCAACAAATTACCTGGAGAAAATATTCTTGCCACATAGTATTCTAATCCTATGCCTGCTATAGGATTCCATGTTGTACCGTATAATCTTTAATATCTATATAAAGCCATTGGGAGAAATCATTTTGAGATTTAACCAAGGTATCATCAATAGGCACACGAGACCATGCAGGATATGTTCTAGGAGAGTAATGGCTGGATGGGAACCAATAAAACTATGACTGAATCCTAACAAGACTGAAATGTTGTTGAGAGGGAGTTCCAGCCTATGAATTAGGAAGACAAGTAGTTCTAGATAATTCTGAGCTCCTTCAAAGCAGCAGATGGATTAAGGAATAATTCCAAGTGATGCGTTTTGTAACTGAAGACCCCCGTGTCACAGTAATTAAAAGTCTTTAATTTTTTTCTGGATCAAGTGATCCTTGTCTTAATAATCCCATGTTTGAACTAATATAATTCAGTTTTTATGGGGTTGCCTTTGAAACCTGTTCAGAGACTTTAGCGAGTGCAGAATTCAACTTCTTGCTTAGGGTAAGGGTAACTGATTGTCCTGCAAAGTAACTAGAAACAGTATAGTTATCCGTTTGCTTCCAAGACTAGATTGGTGATGATTTATGAGAATGTTTCTCAAATATGACTGACCTTTGTAGTGGACCTGCTTAGGGACCTTTCTGTGAGAAATGCCTGGAAAGCCGTGACCAAAGCAACAATCTTCTTCCAATTGATCATGCCTAATAAATCCTGAGAGATTTTAAGGTATTTTAGACTTGGCTTTTATATTCTTACTTCCTGTCTGTAAAATGTTCTGTAACTGGTGGTGTACGTATAATATCACTAGGAAGCTTCAGGAATTTGCCTAAAGTCATTCCTTTCCCATCTTAAATTATTCCATTCTCTTCTCATCCACATTTAGTGGTCACCAAGCATGCTCACTTCTTATTTATTAGAATTATATTCTATATTTCTTTCAGGATCTCATTATGGTATGAATTGCACTCCACTCCTACCAACTTTTCTTTGTAATAACGAAACTGTAAGATATACTGGGATAAGAGTTAATGTCTAACCAAAATAATTCAGTGAGCTTCCATAGCCTATAAAAGTATCTTTAGTTGTAATCCAATATTTTAACCATCACATCATATTGTCAGTGACCAGTTTTCATGTACATCTTCAAACTTAAAAATTCCCTGAGTCTCTCATCTATAAGCCATAGTACCAATAGTATAAACAATAATGTCATTTTGCAAGAATGTTGGATTACTGCCTTAACGGAGTAGTCCACTAACCCAATTCTATTTGATAATAAGCAGCAAAATATATTAAATTCCCAGAACATAAGTTTACAATAAGTAACAATTATATGTTCATGTAGAAACTGATGGGTTAAAATTATTTACGCAATTGATCAAATTTTCATCTACAATTATCATCTCACTTTTAACTAAATTGAGCACAGATTAATGAACTCTTATGATATTCTCACTGGTTTCATGTTAATATGATTTTCCTTGTTTTTATATATAAAAATAAAAAAATTGGAAAAAAAATGATTTTCCTTGAAGTAAATTTCTTCCCTGAAGTATTGCTTTAAAGTAAATTAAATAACAAATGACAAATATTCTTTTTGAGTATACTTCCAGAAAATGCACAAATGTACGGAAGTATCTAAGATTATAACAGAATAATCTTACACATATACAATGCTATGTAATTTTGATGTAGGATAATTCACATTATCCTGAATTGTTCTATTTCTCTTGTTGAAAGCACATATAGGCACAGATATATAAAGAATCTATAACTATTTATAAAAACGCACATACCAATATAAATGGAAACTGTGGCAATTTAATATGTAACTGTCTATTATACAGACAGTGCTGTACTTATGAATGGGTTACATTATAATGGAGCTAAACAAACATTTATCAGAACTAATTGGAAGATCATCAGAACTAAAAGCTGGGAGATAGGCAGGTGACATTCTACTTACAGCCATTGGATATGATTCTTGGATTTCTTGGTGATGAGCTGGATGCCCTCCAGGACATTCGTTATGTCATAGATACGCCTCTTCTGCACCTTTAGTACTTCAGCAGCCCAGTTGAGATCCACAACACCATCAGGAGACTGACTCAATAACTCTAAGAAGCGCTTGGTGGTCAAATTGAGAGAAGTTTCATAGCGGGATTTCTCTCCAGGAGACTTTAAACCTGGTGATGAATCAGGGCTTAATTACGACTAGCAAAGCAGCTGCAATTCTTCTTAAATAAATCCCAAACTTAAACCATCAATGTGCTCAGCTTGCACTATTCATTTGACAAGAAAGAAAGCAATGTTGTTGGAGATAGGCTCAGAGTTTCTACCATTCTCTCTCATCTAGCCTGAAAGCTGCAATGACTACCCTAGAAATAGAAAGAGAGGAAGAAACACCACTCACTTTTCCCACACTGACCAAGGATGTTGCCAAGATACAATGTAGGGATATGAAAAATGGATTGTACCACCAAAGGAATTGAATCCGGTTAGATATTTTGGATGGATTGTACATTGTAGACTACCCAAGTTTCCTTGAAGTGCGAGATGGGCAGCATATCAATTTAATAAATAAATAATGGTAAATGAATGAATGAATCTTCTAACGACCCCATAATCCCTTGCGGGATGGATCTGGACAACTGAATGGAGCTTGCAGAGTGTTTAATGGCCGGATGCCCTTCCTGTTGCCAATGCAGAGTTTGTTCAGCAGATATATTCTCATTGTGCCCAGAGAGAAACATATCTGCCTCTACCTAGGATCAAACTCACAGCCTCCTGATTGTGAGGCAAGAGCTCCACCTCTAGGCCACCGCACCATTCCAATGAATGAACGAATGAATGGACAATTGTGGATAAGATAGCATCATTTGCCAAATCTAACTGTGAATTCAGATAAGACTTTCACCTCAGCCATGAGTTAAAACAAATGCCTGTGTTTCAAGGAAATAATCCTTAAAAAAATGAAATCTCTGATTTTTAGGGTGCTAAATTCTGAAACCCCAAAAACAACTTTGCATAATATATGTCATTTCAGAAACCAAAGCCATTTCCCTCAGGAATTCAAAAGCCTGAAAAAGCATCAATATTCCAGCGTCCCAATACTAGCAGTCATTTCTGTGATTTCACTGGATCATTTTCAGTGTATCTCAATAATTGTATTCAGAATCTGGCATTATTTAGCCACTGGGACAAGGATTTTTGAAGTAACTACAGAAATTAAAGTACCAGAGTTCCCATCTATATACTGGTACCTTTAATAGGATTTTTTGCTTTTCCTCGAGCCACCTGAGCGTTCTCTGCAATGTATTGATGGTCAGTCTCCAAATTCAATTTCCGTTTTACCTGGAAAATAAGTGAGATTTGTAAATAACCACATCACTTAAACTCTAGTGAAACAAGAAGCAATCATGTAAAATTAGGAGCATATTTACACATCTTACTTTTATTGAGGAAGGGCTGCCTTTAAATGTAAGCCATTCAGAGTTGTCTGAACCATGAGATGGGTGACAAATAAATTTGATGAATGAATAAATAAAATTAATATGATAGGTAGATGATAGACAGACAGACAGACAGACAGAAAGAAGGATGGCATGATGAGAGCTACACTATAAAATATGGGATTAGATAAATATTTAAAAATGGGTTTGGGGAAAGTTATTACGTTTAATTAGTTGAAATAACTGTTATATTTTGGACAAACATATTTAAAATATGTTCATTTCCTCAATTTTAAAATATATTAAGGGCAAAAATTAGCAGCAACTTTGGTTTTCCAGTCTCCACTTAGAAGCAGCTCATCTTGCTTGCTGCTCTATCAGTTTCAGATTAATAAAATAACCTGATAAAACTCTGATCAGAATCCCCCCTCTGTCGCATTAGTAGTTACGATTAATAAACTTCTATCATAGACTGTCATAAAGATTGTGAGCGTCTATGAAGTTTAACTGATATTATCCAGTCACTTTAATAGCCCCTACAAGGCGAAGAGAGTGAGAGCCATGTATCTAGCACATTTGACACCCAGAGCAACTATTTCCACTCATCAAATAGTACCATGAGGTTCTAGAACTTCTGTTGATTCTTTCTGTCATTGCTGCCACTTCACTGACTGTCAAACAGCTGACTAGCACAATGGCAGCAATGACCAACTCTATACCAGCTGCTGACCTTCTGGATAATCTCCTATCTTACATCCCCTCATTGTCTCCATCTGGGGCAAACCATTCCCACCATTTCATTTTAGTATGCTCCATGATCATTCTCATCTTAAGGAAAAGGATGTTTCATAGGAAGCAAGCTGCCACCAAGAACATTTACCATCAAATCACCCCCCATAGCACACTCTATTTGGGGAGTACAGAGGCTTATTGTCTTAGGTAAGCAGGGTGGAAGGAATATGTGCTTTAAAGCAGGGGTCCCCAATCCTGAGGCCACAGCCCATTGAGAACTGGGCCACACAAGCAGCAGGTGAGTGGAGGAAACCATTTGTGCAAGCGGGGGGAACCTGTCCTCACATGCAAAGCTTCAGTTGTACAAAAAGAGCCTTTGCACACTCACACACTCCAGTTGCACAGAACCATCCCCTATCCCCCTCACTGCCACTGCCCCCCCATCCAGAAAGGTTGGAGACCACTGCTTTAAAGGCATAATTAACATTTTGAATTTTACTTGGAAACAGACTGGCAATGAGTGCTGCAGGAATGTGACTGGACAGGAAGCAAGAGGGCCATTGCATGCTGTCCAATTGAAGTTTTTAGGTGATCTTAAAATGTAGCCCTATGTAGATCAAATTAATTGTAGATTAAATCTAATTTGCAAAATATTTTATTTATTTATTTATTTATTACATTTTTATACCGCCCAATTCCCGAAGGACTCTGGGCGGTTTACAACA
>JANHGC010003552.1:40284-51305 GCA_027560395.1 Boaedon fuliginosus
TAAAGCTTTGGGTGCAGCTGGCATACTAGCTGAAGCTATACCAGTGGTTTCCAAACTTGGCCACTTAAACAATTGTGGACTTCAACTCCCAGAATTCCTCACCCAGCTTTGAAGTCCACAAGTCTTACAGTGGCCAAGTTTGGAAACCTCTGAGCTAGACAAAGGCTCTCCTGGTTGGAGCCTCTATCTGTTCCTTGACCAAGAGCCAGGATTTCAGGAGGCTCCCAGATTGTGAACCTGCTTTTTCTGGGGAAGCACAACAAGAGATGAAGATCCTTTGTAAAACACAGTTCCTGACTTGTTTCAATGCATTACATCAATTAATAGAAGCTTACTCAATGAAAATAATAGCTTAGGATATAATCACTTTATTCTTTCCTGTTAACTTTTCAGGCATTTAGTTTACATAATTACAATATCGTTGCAAGATAATTTTATGTTTTCCTATGACAATTACAAGAAGTTACTAGCTAACATAATTAGAAATTGATAACCTTTAGTAGGTATGTACCAAGATTGGGGAAAAGAAACCTTGATCCAGGTAATAGAAGCAAGTAGAGGCTAAGACAATTCAAGAAAGTAGCAAATTGTTGATAAACTTGTACATTGGAAATGAAATGAAGTTTTATGTCTTTAGACATAAATTATGTCTACAATTCCAAACTACCGTATTTTTTCTTGCTTATACAATTTCCCACGAAATTGAAATAGGCTTTCTTCTGAACCATTCAACTATGTAAGTACATTATAAGCCAGTGTCTGCAATAACCACAGCACATGGCCAACAAAGCAACCACCAGCTGGAGATACTGTTTTTTAAAGACATCTTTGCTTCTATAGGAAAGCAAATCTCTTTTACACATACTCACTGTATAGAACAGGTAGGTATATTTAACAAGCCCTGCCAGATAATAAGATTTTTAAAATATAACCTGATCATCACAATTAGTTACAGATGATGTATGATATGGAAATGTTGTATTTCTATTTCTGTTACATATTGTTATACTATGTGTTAATCTTGCTTCTGTAACTTTAAGAAGAATCTTCTCTTTTCATTTTTCTCTTATACTCATAGCCACCCATAGTTTTAGAAAAGGACAACATAATTCCTTTTTGTCCTTTTGCCATTTGAAACACACCAGGATCAGGTCTCTCAGATGGAGCTCAGCTAAGATTGATCTCCATTTGATCTAAGAATGCCTTGTTTGAATTTCTTCCTATTCAGAGTTCTCAAACTTTGTCTATGAACTTAACAGTGAGTAAACACTGGGTATATGCATTATTCTTTTTTACTGCTGACTTAGTCTCTTGACCAATGACACCCATCAAAATGTTCAATCTAGGAACACTGCTATTGTTTCAATTCTTTCTTTTGTTTACATTGTCCTACGCTCTTAAAGACATTATCTGGGCACAAGAAATATATTTAAAGCTTATATCAAGATGAGGTGAGGTGGTGAAGATAAAGCATAGAGAAAAGTACATACTCCCAATTCCAGAATTTTAAAGTAGTGTCATTGCCTTTTGCCCTGTCTTCATATGCCATATTGTTAATTTTCTAAATGGTCCCAACCATCATTTTTTTCTATTTTTAAACATCATATTCTTAAAACAGATGGATGAGAGATCTTTAAAATCAACAAGTTGGAATTTGAATATATATCTTCCTTGGATCAAAAATTGTTCAAGATGACAGTCTCACACCTGAAATCAAACACAGGATAACCTTGGGCCATAAGGCAATGGTTATTAACATGAAACACAGATTGGAAAAACAGAGATAGTGATATACTGTAAATACAAAAAGCAGGCTAGTTAGAGCAATAATCTCTATCATAATATATGGATGTGAGAATAAGACACTAAGAATGGCTGATTGAAGAATTGATGCCTCTGAACTGTGATTGAAGAATAGATGCCTCTGAACTGTGGTAGCGTAAATTCTTGCATATATCATGGCAACCAGAACTACAGACAGAGAAGTGCTGAATCGCATAAAACCAGACACCTCACTAGAAGCCAAAATCACAGGACTATGTCTGATTTACTTTGGCCATGTCATGCATGCAACTTCATTGGAGAACTCAATGATGCTAGGAATGGTTAATGGATCAAGAAGAAGGGGCAAGCAAAGAACTTGCTGGCTTGATACCATCAAAGCTGATACAAACATGGACATCCAACAACTCAAAGAAGCTGTACTTGGCAGGTAGCATGGAGAGCCTATAAAGTTGCCAAGAGTCAGACACAACTGAATGGTTAATACTGACCATTCTTAAAATAATTGCTAAGAGAGGAAGATGCAGTTGTTTCCTTGAATTGGCATTGGTATTGTTCTCATTGATATTGCTGGAATTGAACCCAGTTTCTATATTTTAGATTGCAAAATTGGCTTCAATTTACAATATAGAGTATTACAGAAGTATCTTAATGAAAGAGGTAAGTAATGAAACTAAATATCACCCTTCCCACCTGTGAGAAGAGCCTTCAGCCCTTTGAATATTTATACCTACTTGCTTTGTATATAACACATTTGGAATCCTAACAGGCCAGGCAGCTGAAATAAGAATAACTGATAAACTGGGCAAATTGGTTTGGTTTAACATTAATAAAATGTATTCTTATACATCTGGCTGCTAGATATTTTTCACAATATATTAGAATTATTTCAGAGGATCTCAAAGCATGGCAAAAATACTTCAGGGAGTAATTATACACATGTCTGAATGAAACCTTAGAAAACAGGCAGTTCCCACAATAAAAAGAATCATGAACCCAGCATAAATTAAAAACACTTCACATCATCATAAAACCAGAATTTCTAGAGGCCCTGGGTGAAAAGCTGCAGTAATTAAACCAGTTTGGATCTGCAGAATAGATATGGATACTGGAAAACTGATGCCAAAAATGCCTTCTGAATGGGGGTGAGGCTTGAAACTAGTGAATGTGGTTAATGAACTATATAATGAATAAAACAATAATTTTTAATTTAGCCATGAGAAGTATTACTGTTTAATAGGAACAATCTGTCTATGAGCTTGTCTTTTCCTGTCACATTTATGCCATGAAATGTTGCAACCAGCTTCTCCCTTCCTAGCTTGCAGAAGGCATGGCATTTTTACCAGCACAAAACAGTAGTAGGTCTGTGTGAAAAATGCAAGCACTGCACCATCACTGCAAAGGCATGAGAAAAAAACATAAATACCTTCATTTTAAAGGAATTAACAGTGGCTAAAAATGCACCAGCTAGGAGAATATTCTCAGGCCCTATTGCACAGTGGCCAGTCTTGCTAAAGAGGATATTTTTCACCCAATGAACATCCATTCACTACATCAGGAGACCTGTATCCTTAATCCCAGGTGAGCCTTAAATGTAGAACTATGGCTCTATTTATCCCTTCATAAGAAAATAGTTGTTGAATGGTGTTCAATTGGGTGCTTCCAGTAGAATATCCCCTTGTTCTATCAAAAGAGGTACAAAAGTGTACTGATACTATTTTTACACATAAAAAATAGTGTCTGAACCCCCCCCCCAAATTAATGAATGATTACACATTACTAAATTGATTGAAAACATCAAGGGTAATCTGAATAATAAAGATTCAGGTAGAATCTAAATTCGAGAGGGTTCAGTGTACAATTGGTTATGCTGTTACATAACCTGGCTTCTCCAGTTTTTGAGCCATGCTGAGCACATGAGGAAAAGGTAGCAGACCTTTTCTGCTACTGAATGTCAAACAATCAGTAAAGCCATGCTGAACTCTACTGCGGGTCCATTATAAAGGAGAAACATCAGTGAGATTTTACATATACCTATTAACCTAAAGAAAGCACTTAATAATGTAAGAAACAGGAACATCTTTATCAAAAAAAAAAACCCCTAATACTAACATGCCAAAACTTTAAACTGAGTATTTTAGAATAAGAAATATTTTTCCAGATTTAATCCAGAAATACTCATTTTTAAGAAAATGTCCTTCCTTATTCTCCATATCCGTTGTCAGCCACAGAGTCAAGTAAATAATGTTGTAGGACACTGGCATCCTCCATTTCATATAGGTCAAGCCCTCAAGCCCACTACTCAATGGCTTACATGATGGATAAATCAGATATTTTCAACCCCTCTCTGAATAACAGGCACCCCATGAGACAACAGAGTGAAAGTTCATTACAGATTCTTGACCCAAACAGCAGACCCCCACCGTTAAAACAAAGAATCAACTGTAAGGCTTCCGTGTACTGTAGGCTCCTTGACAGAAAGGGCCTCTGTGGGAAGAAGATGTCAAGCCAGCAAAAAAGCATTGTGAGCATCACCTCCCTTGTTCTGCCTGCTGAGAAAGAGCAACAATGTTTGCTACACTGGTCCATCAAACTCTTGCACAAGGAAACTCCAAGAGCTCAAGTTCACCAGTGTGGACCATCTGGGGAAGAGAGGCGGGATATAAATCGAATAAATAAATAAATAAATAAATAAATAAATAAATAAATAAATAAATAAAGAAGAAAATCCTAAGTAAGCAATACAGCAAATGATAGTTTTAACAGAATGATGAATGCAAGTTTGCATAATGCTAACTAAAATAGCTTAATTGAGAAAGCAGGGAAAGGAGCTACAGGAGAGCTTCCACTTTCTTCTTTGGAAAAATGTCATTTTTACCTTCTGCACAATGGACCAAAGTTCAACAGGAACAGCACTTCTTAATATAGAGACATGGAAACAGAAGCAATATTACTTAAATCGAATGTCTACAATGTGGCATTTGGAAGCTGTAACATTTTTTTTATGAAAGGCAGAAAAAAACATTTACATAGTTAATGGAGGAAAGTTAGACTACACTTTTTTGTAGGAAGCAAACTGATCTGCCGAAATGATTTTCTTTCGTATAAAATAAGTTAAGAACATTCATTTTAAATCTTTTCAGTTATTCTCCATTTGTTTACCAATCTATGGAAGAGAGAAATGGCATTCTGCCAGTTTTACCCTGTACACCTATTTATACAGGTAAATTCAAGGTATAGCCCATACTGCTAATCAACAGCTCAAAGCAGCTAACAAACAAAAAATTACAAAATTAAAAGTTTAGAACTAGTCCTAAAAATAAAATTGGAAAGCTGGTAAAAACATACAGATAGGGACATTAGGGGTTCAAACATAATTCAGAAGGGTTTGCATCCACATTCAGAATACAGTTGTATATGTGAAAGATACATACATATGTACACTTATATCAGTCTGCTACAGTATGTTATCAGAAGCCCTAATCTCATTACATATTTAGAGCTATGTTTGCACATGCATACCGCTGACTCCATTGCAAACATAATAATAAACACGTGGGTGCTAAAGATAGAATTAGTGAACACAGTTCCTTTCTCCATCACCATAATATGTGGAAGAATATGACTGAAATAGTTTTCCTGATAACATTTTTAAAACAAGTGTAAGCAACTTCAGGGCCAAGCACCTTTTTTTCCACATCATTCCTTCATTTCAGTTACAAACAAGAGTTCTCACTCCTGACCAACATTTTTGGCTAGGCTTACAATATAATTCTCATCATTTCAACAAAGGGGTCAGATACACCACCGCATAGGTGGTTGAGAGCATGAAGGAACAAAGAAGTTCCCTTATACCAAGTCAGATTACTGTCTCTTTCAGGAAGATTCCAAGCAGTAGGTTTTTTCCCACCTTCGTTTCCTAAACTTTGACCCCTTCTGCACACAAACAAGGCACTCTACCATTGGGCCAAAGCCGAAACATGTTGTAGACAGGAAGAATGTGTTAGCATTAAACAGAGCAAGTACTGGTCCAGTAAAACAGAAATGATTAGTCTAACTACTCAGAAGTTAGGATCCACACGTTTAGACAGTCTGGTACAAAAATCTAAAATCCAGATGGCACTTACTCCCATGTTACGATTAGTATTATAAAATCCTTCTTCCTCCAGCACCCTTGAAAGACCTGGTCATTTCTTTGTGTATACATTATGTGCACAATAATATGCACAAATATTTTTTAAATCTTATTTTTCCAGGTTTGTTTTTTCTTCCAAAGTGTTTTAAAGAAAAAAATGTACAGCACCATTAGTCATCAATAAAGGTACTAGACAAAAATTAATGTTGACATTATTTCTCTATATATGCTTGTATAAAGATATGTCTATAGCTTTGTATGTGAATAACACTGGAACATCCTTAGGGTTTTTTTCCCAGCCTAAACACTTTAATTCCAGGACAGAATAGCAATGAGACTTGCATTGCTGAAGCCACTTATTTCCTCTGCATGCCATGGCAAGCTTATTGCTTTTGGAATTCCCTTCTCTTTTGTATAAGATCAAGCAGTATACTGCTCCACAGAAAGCAACATATAGCACAACCAAAGCCAAACATTTGCTTTTGTTACTGCAAGAACAAATTGCACAGAACTCAGCCCTTAACATCCTGTAACAGGAAGTGAAGCTGCCTCATTAACAACATTTGCAGGCTATTGCTCTGTAAAGAAAGAAGACACCAACTATAATTCAGTTAACTTGCAATTATAAATAAGAAATTTAACTATCAGACTAAAACTGTATTAACTGTAGGTTAGAGGAACATCTTTCAGGATTAAGTTCTACAATTTCACATTTTGGGGCCTAGGCCTTTTAGTTAATCATTTCTTTGCATGTTTTCATGAGCACTCTGCCCTTCCTGCAAGTTTGCTGCATATGCCACGTTTGAGGAGCACTATTTCAGTCACAAGTTTGAAAACTCTC
This sequence comes from Boaedon fuliginosus, assembly GCA_027560395.1. Lineage (NCBI taxonomy): Eukaryota > Metazoa > Chordata > Lepidosauria > Squamata > Lamprophiidae > Boaedon > Boaedon fuliginosus. The sequence continues at coordinate 47,043 of JANHGC010003552.1, forward strand.
CTATAATTATAGTCATCCAGAAAGTCTTGACAAAGGCATGTCTGCTTTTAAAAACAATTATATCAACTCACAGATACAACTGCTAGCATATCCTGCTATTCTCTAACTTTAAAACTCGGAAAGAGGTCTACCTAATATAATGGCCCTTCTTCCCTCGTTGCTCAGATTCTCATAGAAGTAAGCTGAATCTTATACAAGGCAAGAGACATGGCTTCCGACCACTGAATTCTTACTATAAGGTTTAAAAACAATCCTCATTTTATTACTACTGAACGTCCATTATCTCTAGTCTAATGCAGTTTTTAAAGTCCTGATAGAATAATTTATATATAAATCTGCACCCAGCACCACCACGGCCCTCCTGCAGCTTGCTCGAGAAATGCTCCACAATCAGGTCCCACCCAGCGCTAAACAAATGGCCTACACGTTATTTGGCTAGCATGAAAAGAAACCCCCCTCTACACCATTCACAGCACACAATCATGAACACGCGAATGCATTAATGCTACACGCGTGACAGCCTTTGCACATTTAGCAGCACGTTTCGCCGCTGGCAAAACGCCTGGTTTCCTGGAAGGCAGCTACAGGAAAAAGCGGTGGCATTACCGGTGGCCGTTCCAGAGCAGGCCTCTGCGTGACGGTCTCCAATCTGGCGGGCTGTGGAGTGGCAAAGAGCAGCAGCTCGGTGTCGTTGTCTCCTTCGGACGCGGGGAGCTGGTCTGGAGTGGAAATGATCACGATCTGCTGTTCCATCACATGGATGGCCTCCGCTCCCCTCAGCAGGGCTTCCAGGTCTGCCACATTCTGAGTTACTTCCAGAGACATGGCACAAAGCGCTGGGACTCACATGCCCGAGAACCTGGAGGAAGGCAGGGTGGGGGAGGCCGGCCCGGCCCCCTCCTCTCCACACACCGCAGGAAATCAAAACTGCCCCCCCGTCTTGAGCCCCCCACCCCGGAATCAAAGTCGCCTCAGCGGACTAATGCCACCGTCCCGGCCGCTGCGGTGGAGGGAGACACCGGATGGCAGAGGCTGGTAGGATGGAACACGCCCCATCCTCTTTTTAAGAGCAGAGGCCCGGGAAATGGTGTCCAGCCCAGGCCGTAAGTTGGAAGGCGAGAGCGAGGAGAGAGAGCACCAGGGCGGCTGGGCAGGACATCGGCGAGTCCTGCCTGGGCGCCGCTCGGGAGGGAAGGGGAAGGAAGGGGGTGGGGTTTACAGACAGCAGCACATCGCAGGGCACCCTTCCATCCACGCTCTCCGGGCCAGCGCCGACTTCCCAGCTGCCCAGGCTTGTTCCACTCGGGTCTCTGCGCGGTTCTCCCCGCCCCGGCCGAAACCCAGCTGAAGCTTTTTCCCGCCCGTCTTTTCCACCGGCGAGCTCAGCCGACCCCCTCGGATCCGCTCGCGCTCAACTCAGGCACTGTTATTGTTCCCAGCTGGTCCCGGCCTCGCACACGTTTGCGCACCAAATCCTTTTTGCCGCGAAAGCAGCACGAGCAGGCTATTGTCACTCCCATTGGCTAAGCCAGCCACATCAACATTCGGCTTTCAGGGAAAGTTGCCTCTTTATTGGTCACCGCTCCTTACCTTACCTTACCCGTTATTGGTTATGATTATGCGGCCACTGGAGCACAGTGGTGACGGCTCCAATGTTCTGACAGCCTTCCAATAACAGAGGCCCGTTTTGTGGAAGAGGGGAAGGAGGCTGACCAATCAGAGTAAAGACGTGGAGAGCATGTGAGGGACAAGGCGTTACTGTGCCATGAGATCTCACCAGAGCGCCTTGTTGCATTTCTTGCCCTGCGGAAGCGGCAGGTTACTTATTAGCTACTTGATCGTTTCACCACCTGCAATGTAGCTCAAATCTCGGGTGCGTTTAAACAAAAGTAATCCAGCCAGGTTTAGTAAGTAATAGTAATAGTAAAAAAAAACCCAGCCACCTCTCCATTGCCAGTTCCGATGGTTGGGGTTCACCATACTGTTCCTGGATTTCTCCACTTCCTCTTTTACATAACGAAAGCCTACCAATGGGGAAGCCAAGTTACCGATCGTTCAAGAGCAATGTTATCCATTGCAGAACTGGCGGTCTGATCTTGCTTCTCCCCCTCTGCTCCAGATCCAGGGGAAAGGAAGGACCGCCTGTTGAGCGGCCTAATGACGAACAGCTGGCCAGCACTGTGCTAATGTGTCCTGCCGCCGCCGCCTGACTCGCCGGCTCCAATGGTTGCAACTTTACTGGCCTTCCGCAAGGCCGTTAAGACCTGGCTATGGCGGAGGGCCTGGGATTAACAACTGCCCTTGGATGATTGCGGTATGAGTGAGTGTTAATTGTTAAATTTTTAATGATATATTGTATTGACTTTTATCTGTTGTAAGCCGCCTAGAGTTCCCCCTAACAGGGGAAATGAGGCGGGGTATAAATTCAATAAAATAAATAAATAAATAAATAAATAAATAAATAAGGCCAGGCCTGATTTTGTGGGTTCAATAAGACCCTGTCTTATTTTCAGGGAAACACGGTAGGAGGGCAGAGATCTGACCCAAGGCCCCTGCTGTATGGGGTGCCCTAGGGTTTGGTTCTCTTGCCTCTCCTAGTTAATATCTACATGAAACCTCTGGGTGAAATCATCCGATGGCACAAGGTAGAGTATCATCAGTATGCTGATAATAACCAACTATACATCTCTGCCCCGGGCCAGACTGGTGATGCTGCTGAGGTGATGTCCCAGTGCCTGGAGGCTATGAGGACCTGGATGGGGACCAACAGGCTCAGACTCAACCCCGACAAGACCGAGTAGCTATGGATGTTTTCCCCTAGTGGTCCAGTTGACTGTCCATCTTTATCACTGGGGGGGGGGAGACTGAATCCCTCAGAATGGGTGCGCAACTTGGGAGTTCTCCTAGATCAGCAGCTGCAATTAGAACAGCATTTGGCAGCTGTGCCCAGGGGAACATTTGCACAGGTTCGTCTAGTACACCAATTGCACCCCTTCCTGGACCAGGAAGCTCTTCTTACAGTAACTCATGCCCTCATCACCTCTAGGTTAGATTATTGCAATGTGCTCTACATGGGGCTAGCCTTGAAGAATATTCGGAGGCTCCAATTGGCCACACGAGTAATTAAGGGTGTGCCCTGGTGCACCCATATAACACCTTTCCTCCATGTGCTGCACTGGCCACCAACTGCACTCTGGGTGCAATTCAAGGTGTTAATGATGACTTTTAAATATCTCCCTGGCTTAGGACTGGGTTACCTTCAAGACCACCTTCCTCTACCTTATGCCTCCCAGCACCCTATAAGATCCCACAGAGTCTGCCTCCTCTGGGTCCTGTCAGTAAGCAGTGCTGGCTGGTGGGTCCATGAGCGAAGGCCTTCTCTGTGACTACACCAGCCCTCTGGAACCAGCTCTCCATGGAGATCTGGACTGTCCCTAATCTGTTAGTCTTCCGCCAGACCTTGAAAACTTGGCTCTGCCAGCAGGTCTGGAACAAACTGACTCCCCTTGTATGCATGTATAGTATGGTATGTTATTGTACATTTCTGTTTTTAATATTTTTACATTGATTTGTTTCATTGATCTTGGTTTTAGAGTTCTAGCATAATATTGCTATGTTTTATTGATTTGATGATAGAGTTTTACCATAATATTGTATATTGTATTGCTTTTGAATGTTGTTAGCCGCCTTGTGTTCCCTTATTGGGGAAGAAAGGCAGGGTATACATTGAATAAAATAAATAAATAAATACATCTTGCTGGCCAGCAAATTTCAGATAAATTTTTATCCTGAACTACATCCTTTGAGGAACATCTTAAGATTCCTACTGTACAGAAGAAATAAGTTCTTTGGTTCTCTAAGCCAAAATTAAGCCACAATTATCCTGGATTTTAAATCTGGACCTAGATTTGAATAACATAATCTATGGATTTTAAGGATATTACACTGAATTGATATCAATATAGATAGCCCTTGACTTACAATCACAATTGTGACCAGAACCTTTGTCCCTAAGCAATGCAGTCATTAATCAAACCACTTGGGTGTTAAGCAAAGCCAGCTTCCCTATTGACTTTGCTTGTCAGAAGCCGGCTAGTACTGCCATAAATACACTACATGCCAACTGCCAATACCCGAAGTGCATTCACATGACCATGTGGACACTGTATTTGTTGTAAGTATGAGGACTAGTTATAAATAACTTTTTTCAGCATAATTAAGTGAATGGTTATAAGATGAGAACTTGCATGTATGTTTTCCCAA
>JANHGC010003552.1:54895-65001 GCA_027560395.1 Boaedon fuliginosus
TGCATGCCCTGCTTTTCACCCCTCCTGCTCCCAGAGGCAAAAAAATGAATGAAAACGGCCCATTTTTGGCCAAAAAAAATGGGCCATTTTGGGTCTGTAGAATGCTGGGGGCAGGGGGAGTGAGTTCCCAGGGCATGCAGATGCCCCAGGATGCAAAAAAACAAGCAGACATGGCTTGTTTTTTGGCTTCCTGAGGCCTCCATACAACTTCCTCCCCACTCCCCCCAGGTATGGCGATTCAATATTCGGTGTATAAGACGCACCCAGATTTTCATCCTCTTTTAGGGAGGAAAAAAGTGTGTCTTATACTCCGAAAAATACAATAGTTAAGAGCTTAATTTGAGAAATTAAAGGAAATTAAAGGAAACTTTGTCCTTTAGTTGGGCACAATAAACAATAAAACAAGAAAGATCTAGTAGAGAAAGGAGATGGAAAGGGATGATGCATGAAAGATGATGTCTGTTGGTATAGCAAGCAAAGGAGTGGTCAGGGGGTCCGACAAATATCAATTTATATATTTCAATTGTTGGAAGAAATGTCCCTCTGGATTCAGTTCCGAGTGGGAAAGACACTGGAAACATGGAGGCAGTTTAGAAAGATGGTTTAGTGGTAGACAGGATCACATGCCTTGGAGCTGCTGGGTGAAAAAGGGAAGGGATGCTTAGAGTCCCTTGGTTTTATACACTCTCTGGCATTGAACTTCCTGGGGCACAGGAAGAGTATCCAGATTGGTTGCTGTCAGGGGTCATAGCTAGAGTTGTAGGTTGGGTGTGTATTAAGTTTGGTTGAAACCTGGTGGGTGGTGCAATGCAGGGCTTTGGGGAATTCCTAGTATGACTCTGCATGGAGGTAAATCTTTGTTATGTAGAATAGACTGACCCAGGCCTTAATGGCCCATTAACAAAGTTGGGGGGCTGAGTTTCTGCCTCTCTGAGTTTCTACTTCTCTCTTAGGGGAAATATTCTGCCTTATTTCATTCCTCTAGGAGTGGGGTGGGGAACTTCCAACACACTACCAAAAAAGATAATGCTAAAGAATGCTTAGGCTATTGTCTTATCTAACCGGCAGGTGAAATAATGCTGAAGATTTTGCAATGCGGATTTCAACAGTATGTGGGAAAAAGAACTGATGTACAAACTGAATTTGGAAGAGATGGGTCAGTTGACTGTACTATTAACATACAAAAGACAAGGAAAAGCAAGGAACTTCAAAAGGATGTCTATTTTTGCTTTATTGATTATACTGAGGTTTTTGCATATGAAAAGGGATGGGTTTTTGTTCTCTCACGCCTAAATCCTAAGAGGTGAGTAAGAAAAACAATAGGGAAAGAGAAATACAGGTGAATATTTCAGATGGTTGGGTTTATTACTTCATTTATTTGTTTATTTATTTTTATAAATAGCTCTTTCATAATTGGAAAAACTGGCAAACATACAGAGTATTCCTTTCTCCCCCCATTTTTCCAATAACAACCCTGTGAGGTGAGTTGGGCTGAGAGGGAGACCAAAGTCACCCCAGCCAGCTTTCATGTATAAGACCCAACTAGAACTCACCATCTCCTGGTTTGTAGCCTGGGCCACTAGACCAAATTGGCTCTCAAATGTCACCAGCTTGAAAGCACCAGCAAGGAGTTATGGAAATTGAAGTCCCCATGCATCTGGGTAGAATTGATGACCCCATGGTGTCATCATGCAACTAGTGATAGGGAGAAAATTGTGCGGGAGGAGGAGTTGGACTTCACCTCTTAACTCTTATTATCTACAAATTATGGGTGGCCTTCAAAGATATGGGTATATAAAGCCACCTCATCTGCCTATTTCTTTGATGATAAAAAAGCAACAGCTAAGCTAAAAGATGAACTAAATAGTTCAAAATTGGGAAAGGGATATGCAAAGATTATATACTTTCACCTTAATTTATTTATTTGTTTGTTTGTTTGTTTATTTTATGAACTGTATCAAAAGAAATGGTGGATTAAAATAGAAATTAGAAGTAAAATTGCAGGAAGAATTACCACCAACCCTAGATATGCTGATGAAAGCAAGGAATCTCTTCAGGATTTACATTGAAGAATGCAAAAGCTGATTTGCTGTTCATTATTAAAAACTAAACAGGCAGTGTAATGCAAATAGGTAGAGAAGAATTTGAAGAAATTACAGATTTTTATCTGTAAATTCACAGGGATGGTGAATTGGGAGAAAGATAATGACAAATCTAAATAAAATATTAAGATACAGAAACATCACTCTTCCAATTGTGTAGTTTTCCCAGTTGTAACTTATGACTATGGAAGCTGGATCATTAGAAATTCTGAATGAAAAACATTGATGCTTTTGAATTCTGTTGCTGGAAAAAATATTGTGAGGGTCTTGGACAGTAAGATAAGAAAGAAAAAAAACCAGATGAACTGGACTACTGACTATAAGCGCTAACAATGACGTTAAAATTTATTTTCAAAATCATTAGAGAAGATGTTGATGTTTGAAAAGCAATTGAAAGATAAATGAGCAGAGAATGAGATGATTAAGCTTATGCCGTAACAACTCAGATATTGGCAGACAATCCTTGCGAAATGATTTCTGCCAGTTCATGGGAACAGTGCAACTGAACAACAGCCTAAGCCTATTTCTCCTTTTCCTTAGAGTCTCCTCTCATCACTACTGCTGAAAATTTGTGACAATATTTCTCATGCATTTGGGAAATGAAATAATATAAAGTCATGCATGCCCTTAAATAAAATTAATTGTAGTTTAAAATAAAATAAAAATCACAAACTCCCTTCAAAAATCCAGGAAAAATACAAGATCTCAATTCTCATTTTAAATTGGCATCACTTTGTATCATTATGCCATACAAGTCCTTTGACCCATACTCATAGCCTTAGGCAAATTCATTCCTTGGATACCAAACAGTTTCCCAAAGCTTTCCTAAGTATTTGAGGCCCTTTGTTATAGAAGGAGTTTCAAGCAAAAATATGATGAGCATTTTCAAGCTAGTTGAACAACTTGCCTCCAGAAGTTGTGAATGCTCCAACACTGGAAATTTTTAAGAAGAGACTGGATAACCATTTGTCTGAAGTGGTGTAGGGTTTCCTGCCTAAGAGGGGATTGGACTAGAAGACCTCTAAGGTCCCTTCCAACTCCATTATTCTAATTCTACCAGTATTATTATACAAATAATAAATAGCTTGTTAAATAACCTTTTGTTCTGCAATAAATAGGCTTTAAAATATTGTGATCAAGTTGTGGAAGGATAACAATGATCCTTGAAGTAATATTAAAAGAGATACTTTGGTTTGGTGGTTGAGTTCAAAATCCTAGTCCTACATTAAGACAATCATGGACTTTTATTGAAATACCTCTGCTGGTGTTCCAGAGTTAGGTGTCAGTTAAAACTGTTAATTCCCTAAAAGGCATAGCCCACAGTTATTTAAGGGATAGCTTTACTCCTATGAGAGCCAGTTAGTGTTTCGGGCACTAGATTAGAAATGGGAGACCATGAATTTTAGTCCCATCCTAGGCAGAAAGGCAGTGGGGAATCATGGGACAATCACTGTCACTTCAATCTTAGGAAACAGGCATTTCAGTTCTAGAAACCAACTACTTCCAAAATCTTGCTAAGAAAACTGCAGTGATTTGTTCAGGCAGTTGCCAAGAATCAGAACTGACTAAAAGGCATAAAAACAAAAATAAAAAAATTATACTATCAGAAAAATCTATCTAATTATGAAGGTCAGCAGGCAACACCCTTTTCATTATGCTCTCACTGTCTGGGCCCTTTTGTTGTGTACAAGGCAAGTCTTCTCCAGCGTTGCTCCCAAACTCTGAACAGTTTTCTTTGAAGTTGCTTCAACCCTCCACCCAAAATGATCCTGAAAAATTACTCTTCAGCCAAGGCTTTTCTGTTTGATTTGGTTTAAGAATGACTCCTAACTCTTTTGTAAGATTTTTAATGGTTACTTTAAAGAAAGACAGGATATAATTTGTCAAAATAAACGTAATTTAACTCTCTCTGTCTCTGGCCTTGGGAAAGGAACCTGTAATTACAGTTTGCTTACTATTTTATGACAAATGTTTCATGCCCTTCAGCCTTCAGTTTATTGTAGTTCTTGACTTCTCATCAATGGATAAAAGGGCTGGTTTTAAAAGGATGTTAAAAACGTAAGTAGAAGAGTGGTATTTCTAGGACTTTCCTCTATCTTAGTTGGCAAATTTCTCTAAAGGATGGGTGACTTTGGGACCATTCCCTGGTGTCTATAAAAATGGGATAGCTACTCTATATGAGGACTCTTATTGTTTATGAGTAAACAATATTTAGCAGGAAGCAAATGATGTACAATAGTTAGTTGAACATAGGAAAGTACTTGCCTATCTATGCTTTACCAGATAACCCAACAAGCTTTACCCATCTGTCATGACTGCTCAGCCTCAGTGTTGGATGAGTCATCTTTTTGAAAGCTTTCAAACTGAATTTATTTTCTTTTTTAAAAATATGTAACACTCCAATGTGGGGGAGAGCTCCCTTGGTTAGAACGGGGAATAATTGAGCCTCCCCCTCAATCTATTTGTATTCCCATTTCAGCTCTATATAATATGCAGGTGGTAAACATAATGAGGGGAACAGTAGGGACAACTACAAGCAGAATGGTTCACATCTAGAATCTCTATAGACTCACTTCAAGTAGTTGGAAGAAGGATTCACTATAAATTATTCCCTCTCTGGCTTCTAATGTTGCCTAGAGCCATGGTTGAGATAGGAAACACTACAGTGCACATGTAAAGGTCACATTAGGTGCAACCATATTATGGTTCAATGGACCTGAAGCCTGCTCTTAATTTAATACTAAGGGATTATTTACTATTTTGGCATTTCCTTTTTTTTCAATCACCCATTTTTCCTTTATATTTGGCTTATATTGGTTAAGGCATTAGACTAGAAATCATGCGCCCGAGTTGTTCTAATCCCACTTTAGGCATGAAACCAGCTGGATAATCTTGTGTAATCATTCTGTCTCAACTCTAGGAAGCAGGCACTGGCCAACACTTCCAAAGTTTTGTCAGGAAAACTGCAAGGATTTGTCCAGGCAGTCAACAGGAGTCAAGCCTGATTCAAAGACAAACAAACAAACAAACAAATGACTTTCTTCATGCTGAGATGCATCCTTGTAGCATGATACCATAGCCTCCCTCTGGTTTTTTACACTTTTTCACTGTTTAATTTTGTTTTAATTCTGCTTTAACTCTGTATTTTGACTCTCTCTTTTTTATAGAATTGTAGAGTTTTATTTGTAAACTGCCCAGTGCCACAGAGATTAAATGGGCAATATAGAAATTAGATAGATGGATGGATGGATCAAAATACTGCCTCCTCCTCGCACTTGATTAAACGAGTCACACACAAAGTATAGTTTTAAGCTGTTACATTTAAAAAGGCTGTAGTCTTCATAACTCTGGGCTAAGAGATCATGTGACTACTGAATTCTTTGTTTAAATAACAAAGCTTGGCTGGTTTTATGTTTATAACAAAGGATATTTTGAGATCGGCATTCAGTTTCATTTTAGTAGACAGTCACATCGGCAACATATACAAATGCTGTCTCAGAGGCTAACCATTGCTGGTACAGTTTTGCAAAATGAAGAGCAGTTTGACCAGATGGATGCAGTCTATACCTTGCGGTTTTTTTCCCTCCCCATCTGTGAGAAATTACAGCAGAGTTTTGTGATAGTTCTTCATTTCCCCATCTCTGCAAGTCTCTTATTATCCAGTTTTTAGACACAGCTGCTGCACCAGCTGTTCCTCCTACTGTCACAAAAGATGTCATTTTTGTGGTGGTGGGGGGAAAGCCAGCCCCCATGGCAAGTTGCTCAGAAGCCCCCAGTGGAATTAAAAAGTTTTAATTACAAATTCACAGTGTACATTTATTCAGGGTTAATGAGTCTGCTTAACTATGTCCAGAATAGGCAGACAAGCAGGCCAGTGCTATTCCCTCCAGGACAGCAGGGATTGAATCTTTTCATCATCATCCTGCCAGTTTTAAAGTTGATGGTAAAAGATAACCCAGAGCTGTATTTGGAAGTCTTGGAAAGATTCATCCAAAACAGAATGGGATCTTTTAAATTCCACTAAGTCATTCCAAAGCTTCATAAGTAACATTGAATCAAAAGAAAGGCAAATAGTGTGCTCCCAATGAATATATTTCTTTTCAGAAATCAATAAAAGGAAAATGGCAGGAAGGAAAATATGTAGTTTGGGGTTTAACAAAACTAGCTGTCAATCCCATAATATTTTTAAATAGTGTATGGGATGGAAGGCAGGCAGGACATAGAAGTGTATCAACTTGTTTCCAATCTGTTTTATGCTCTTCTAAGCAGAAAGATTAAAATGAGTTGAATGGAAAATTTTACTTATATTTCTTCTTTGTTTGCCAGTACACAAACTCAATTTCTTTCCTTTCTCTATATGTTTATTCACCATCCTATGTTTCTGTGTGTATTAGATGTTTTCATCTGGCCAATTTTTGCTATATGGTAGTGCAATATAGATATTGAAACTTATTTTTACATCACATTCACTCTCCCGTTCAAAATTTGACCTAATTGTATAGATGGAATATATTTAAAAATTGGCATTAGTTGTTATGCTCTGTGTTTTACTAGATTCTGCACCATAATATAGAAAATACTGATCCGTGTTTTAAAAGCAATATTTGCGTTTCTTTCATTTATAGAAAACTAAGAATTTTATAATTGTGTAGTAGATTGCATACACAAGCAAGATTTAGAATCCACAAACAACACATTAATAAAATCATAAAATGACTTTGATGACATAAGGCCAAAAGCAACAATTTAAAAGGCTGAAGTTGTTTTTCATCTATTGTAGTTCCTAAACCCTGTTTTTCCCAAGCTCTTCATCAATTCATTGCTCTTGAAATAACTAAAAGAGTCAATGCCTTTCATCTCAAATGTACAGAATTTTAATTGTAATCTTTATTTTGAAGCTTTGTATATTTAAAGAATATAAAAAGAATGTGTACATTATGTGCATAATGCAAGAATATTTTATAAAGAAGAGCAACTTTAATTGACAAATAGCCTTGGGGAGTTACAGTCTTAAGCAAGCAGTGGCAGAACTGTTTCAGTTTTTCTTCTGGTAGCTATTCTACTTAGTACAAATTACCCCTTTTCTTTGCCATGGGGATAAAGTCCGAGAAATTATTTTAAACGGGCATACATAATTGTTCACATTGGTACCATCACAGAATAATATCTTCCTCGAATGAACAGACAAAACAAGGAACATGTTTCAGACGACTATGTAATTGCTCAATTTGGCCACATTTAAGAAATTCTATAGAGATCAAGGGCTGTTCCTTTAATGGAAAATGCATGTACTCCACACAGCTCTATCTTTTGCTTCACATTTTATACATAGCGTTGAAACATGAGAGGAGGCCTTCATGATTTTCCTTTAAAATTTTGCAATATTTAATTTTTTGAAAATATTTTATTCCTAAAGCCTTTAAAGGGGTTACCTGAAGAAATCATATCTGAAGAATAACAAGCAGTAAGATATTTGCATTGCCTTTGTGCTTATAGAGGTAGTCCTCGAGTTACGAATGGAATGGAGCCTGCCCATTCCATTTGTAACCCGAGGATTCCTAGGAGTGAATCTCGGGCCTGGAATGCGAACACCCTCCTTTCGCCCACGCATTCGCTAATCAAATGGGTGGCTCGTTAAGTGCACATGAGGTAGCTCGGGGTAGGGAAGGCCATGGGGGTGTGGGTCTAGTGATGGAACAGCCAACGTGCTTAAGACCACCCAAGGCCGCCTCTGACCCATTGAAATGCCTCATGCTCCCCACAATTGCTTCCCCCCCAACCTGCTGTACTGGTTCACTTACTGTGCAAAGATCTAGCAAGCTGTCTGCTCTCCAGCCTGTCGGCCGCACATGCCCCTCCACAGCTCCATTTTGGTGTACGCAGGCCTTGAACAGCACTTTGTAGCCCAAAACTGAGCTTTGGAAGGGGCCCCCTCTGCAGCTCCATTTTGGGTTGCAAAGGCTTTCTGCAAAGATAGCAACAGGCTATCTTTCTGCAAAAGGCTTTGCAAACAGAGAGAAAGCTTCAGTGTTTCATGCCTTACTTCCATTTGCAAATCCTTTTGCTGCAGATCTCGTCCTGGCCTGTTTTCAGAGAACAGAGACCTAAAGTACTGTGAGATCACAAGAGATCAGTAGAGTGAGATCTCGCGCTACTGATCTGGTGTGATCTTGCGGTACTTTATGCCTCCATTCTCTGCATACTCACCGAAGCCTGAAGCACCAAAACAGGCCAAGAAAGCGAAGGATCTCTAGATCTTCACAAGGTGAGTATCCACAAGCCTAGTTTCTATGAAGACCTGGCACGGGGGAGGGGGGAGGGGATTGGCAGGGCGAATGTTGCGGAGCTTCTGAGGTTCGTAAGGTGGAACAACTGTGGTGCTGCGACATTTGTAATTTTGGGACTTGTTCATAAATGCTAGAGGGCGCTTACCACGTAACTTTGAACATTCACTAAGGGAATGCTAGTAACCTGGGGATTACCTCTACTAGCATTTGTAATTGTCCTCTTTTGTGCTATAAGTTATTATTTCATATGACTTATCTTTTTCCTCCTGTTAGAAATGTGTATGCAATTAAAAATAAGTTTAATACGATATTGTATTTTTTTAAGATGCTCCTAAGGAAATGTGCCATTGCAATGAGGAGAGGTGGCTTTGAGGATTTTATTTGGAGTATGAAAGTGTTAGATGGATTAGAAAGGGATTTTTTTTAATAATGGGGAAAGTAAGGTGCATAGGAAGATTTAAGCCAGGAGTATTGGAAAGCTTAATGACAGAGAACGTGGGAAAAAAATCATAATTGGAAAAACTGGCCTTGCAACAAATGGAAATGGCAAGAAGCCAGTGATAAAGGCGGCAAATGAAGAATGGCTGTTGAAAGTGAGACTCTGGTATTGCTGTACTTGGAAGCAGTGGCTGTGCGGCTAACATTAGAGAACTGCTCAGAGGAAAATTGGCACAATTTGATGCAGACAAAGTAGTGAGCTAGTTGTTTGGCAGCTTTTGTGGACTATTCACCTTGTTATCAGGATGCACTTGGAAGCATCAATAGCTATGAAGGGCAGGTCTCCACATTTTGGATTCTGGGAGGATTATTGAACAGGTGTAGCATTGGGTCTGCCACCTAGAGAAGCTACCATTGCCCCAACTTTCTATATTGGAAAAAGCCTGCTGGGTGTTACAAAGTACAAGACGGAAGTATGTGACCGTGATATATACTGTAGGTGTGATTATTAGATGTAAACAGCAGGAAAGAACAATCAGATGGCTGCTTTAGAATATGAAGGTGGAACAATGCTTTGGAATTATTCCAAATGGAATAATGTGGAGCAGTGTGGGAGCTTCAAGAGACACACATTGCATAGTGGTGTATTTTGTGAAGATCAAGGTTATGAATAAGGTCCTCTGGTTTAGGCTCTGCCACATAAACTAGATTCATGTCAAACAAACAGACTGTAGCTGGCTTTGAAGGAGAGTTGGTGACAATCTACATTAACAAAAGCTACCATGTTTTCTTTGTATTTTTATATTTCATATTTTCATTCTGGATGTTATTGTGATAGGAGATAAAGTGTATAAAATTATATATTAAAGCAAATTTAATTGACAGCTTTGGTGATTTTGAATAGAAGATAACATGGTTAGTGTATGTGGCTTTATTGCAAAGCATAGTTGTAGGCAGGACATCTGCTTCTAATTCAACTGCTCTTCATATCATTTTAATGAAGGCAGCAGATGCTAAATTACAACCGCCTCAGGTTCTTCCTGACCAGGGATGTGAGGTGGGGTATAAATCGAATAAATAAATAAATAAATAAATAAATAAATAAATAAACAAACAAACAAACTGATATTAATAATAATAATAATAATAATAATTTATTGGATTTATACCCCGCCTCTCTTCACCCAAAGGGACCTCGAGGTGGCACAATACAACAAATTAAAACATTTGACCTATACAATAAAAATATCCAAACTCATTCATCAACACTCATCCATTT
>JANHGC010003552.1:90136-102602 GCA_027560395.1 Boaedon fuliginosus
ACCTCTTTTATCTGTCCTCCCTGAAGGAGTAGGTTTTTTATGTGTTAAGAAAAGTTGCTAGTGAAGGAGCTTTCCAATCATGTAAATTCCTATCTATATGCAGTTTGGAATGCAACTTAATTGCAGTTATGAACCAGCTGGAAAAGTGTTCAGTATTAAAAGGATAGAGGAAGTTAAAAGGAAATGAAATACATAAATGGTAGATTAACTTGTTCACTTAGAAGATGGTGTCTCCTTCCTGAATGCTAAGAGAGGAAACATCCTAAAAAAAGATGAAGCCACAACAGTGAAGTTTGCAGTCGAGTGCACCTCACGTTCCCCTTGACTGGGGAAGAAAGGCGGGGTATAAATCCAGTAAACATAAACAAACATAAACACTAGTATATGTTCTCCCCCACTTGAGATATTATGATTCCTGTTCTCTGATGTAGTGTCTATTTTTCCTTCAGTCATACCGGAGAGAAGCCATTCCAGTGCATTGTGTGTGGTCGAGCTTTCGCGCAAAAGTCCAATGTGAAGAAGCACATGCAGACGCATAAGGTGTGGCCACCAGGAATTGGGTGTACCATCTCTCGGAGCTCTGTCACTGTGCAAGTCATGCAACTCAACCCCAACCAGCAGGAGGATGAGGAAAATGCAGGTGCATTATTAACTGCTTGAATGGACCTGCTGTCATATGGAATCATATGAACTTGGATCATATGGACCTGCTTTCACCAAACCTTTGAATAATAGTGTTTCTGCTATTCTGTTTTATAGATTTATAGATGGAAGGGTTAGAAAAATAACTATGGTGTACTGGTGATTTAAGTATATATTAGCATATGAATCTATAAATCAGATATATAGCTGTTATGATCTTGCTCAGTTATAGTTCTTCGTCTAATATTGTTTCATACTCTTGTAATTCTTAATTCTTTTTCAAACTTTTTCTTTACTTGTGGAACCTGTAATACTGATTTGCCCCCCTTCTATGGCCTAAACTTAAAATTAGATGTATTCTGAAAATCAGTCATCTATCCTCAGGAAGAGCATATCCGAATGACCCTTTAGATACTGGTATAATTGCTTTGCATTAGACTGGCCCATCTCCAATTGAAGATGATGTTGGTTACAGTAGTAAATATGAGAATTGGAATCTGGAGAGCAACGAATTGGAAAGCCTGCATTAAATTGTATTCCTGAAACAAGCTGTGCATCCAGAGTGTGTGGTATCACTAACTTCCTAAACATCTCTGCTACTGGCTGTGGATGATCATAAAAAATTACGGAGAATCATCCATGCACATCAGTCCTTTTGCATATTGTGTGAATGTAACTGTTTGGGCTAAGATTGTTTCCGGGGTTGTATATACCAGCTGGTTGATAGGCAATGAGAAGATTGGTACAGGCCAAACTGTTTTAAGTTATAATTGGGGTCACCAAGGCAAAAGCTTATATAATAAAACAAGCCTGACAATGCAGAATGAACCTTATGTGTAGAGAATATTTTGTTCTACTTTAGTCTCCACTGCCCACATAACAAGTCTACTACTTCACCAAAGACTAAGCTGTTCATTGTTTGAGAATATGAGAGGAGAACTTTAAAAATCATACCATCCGGTCCACAATTTATTCCCACAGCGACGAAATAGATATCAGTGGGCCACCTGAAAGGAATTCACAAGTACAGTAAAATCCTTATCTAGTGTTCTTTAGTAGTCACCATTGTCAAGCATATCTCTTCAATACTGGAAATAATATGTAAGATTGGTGACAAGGAGCTCTTCTGACTTAAGAGAAATTGAGCATAGGTTTTATCCTCAGTCTTAATAAAGACACACAAAGAAGCAAATCTAATTTTCACGGTTTTGCATCCTGGAAAAATAATTTATATTAATTCTATTTTGCTGATCTTGTTTGTAATCTTTTTGAAAGGCTTATTTCCCTTGAAAACTTGAAACTGAAACTAGTATTTCCATGTTCTGTGTTTTTTCTCCTGTAGGCTTAAACCAGGCTCCAAGAAGCAGCCCTCCACAGCCTCAAGCCCTGCCTCCTGGCGAAGAACATGACACGGCAAAGATGGAAGCCAAGCAAGTAGTCTTGATAGACAGTTCTTATCAGTGCCAGTTCTGTCCCAGCAAATTCAATACATATTTCCAGCTGAAATCACACATGACTCAGCATAAACATGAACAGGTAGATAGTTTATCATGAGAGGGCTTCATTCTGTCATACCTAGCTTTTTACCACTTTTCCATGAGCTGCAGACCAATGCATGCGTACTTCCAAATTTATATAGGTTACAGAGCTCACATGCGAAATATTAGCTGTTTTGCCAACTATTTTATCTTTGGCCTATACAGTTTAAAACATAAAATTATGCTCTATGACAGGGTAATGTTCTGTTCAATTTAATTGGCTACTCGCTGATTGACAAAGGCTCTTTGATGCTAGGTATGGGAATTTAGAATTAAAAATGTGTGTTGAATAGATAGCACAATGTATTCTAGATAACAGCACAAGCAATTCTACGGAATCTAAATCACAGATGTTTGATAGTTGAAATACTTTTTTCAGCTATACTACCCTCCTATTTTTTCCACTGTAAAAACTCTACAATTCCATTTTTATGTGCATGAATTATTTTTCTGGGCATATTCAGTAAGTCATTGCTCACAGCCCATGCTTCAATTACAGGACATTCTAGTTTTTATTTTTGGAATTTCTACGGAGATAGAGAACAAAAATTCTACTCAAAATTCTAGAGAGCCATTGCTAGTGTAGAAACTATTCTAAGCTAGATGGTATCAGCCCAAATCAGAAAGAGGGCGTTCCTAAGTTCCTTACTGGAAGGAGGTAAATCTAGAGGCAAATCTCATGCACTGACATAATGTGTAACCTCCACAGGGAAATAGCTTTGTATTTTTCTCCATAAGGAAGAATTGAATGATTCACTGCTAACTTCCAGGAAAAGGCTGACTGGAAGAAGAGAAGTTAAGAGTAATTCATTGTCTAGGGACATAATACATAGCTTTCACTGTGAGTGGGTACATCAATCTCACAGGAACTTTCAATTGCATTTATACATTTAATGCTGAGAGTAGAGTACAGTTTGTTTGCTTTTGGTGGCACAGAATAATGCTGATTTACATTCTCTTTTCTTACCATTGATGTGCAGGTGTACAAATGCGTTGTGAAAAGTTGTGCCCAGACATTTCAAAAGCTAGACTCTTTCTTAGAACATATCAAGAACCACCAGGAAGAGCTGAGCTATCGCTGCCACCTCTGCAGCAAGGACTATCCTTCCCTGTATGAATTGGGTGTCCATCAATACTCCCACAACTTGCTCCCTCAACATAGCCCCAAGAAGGACATGGCGGTTTACAAGTAGGGTAGCACTGCAAATAGTAATATTTCTAATCTATTTGAGGGGATGTGGGGGAATGAATGAAAATAATGAAAAATGATATAATTCAAACTTGATGGTATTAATGTATCAAGCAATCATTTAAATTGTGGATTTGCTGTTGAATGATTTGGTACTTTCCTTTAAAAAGTAACAAAATCAAACACCACTGTGAGAGCATAATAATCTACTAAATTTAAGAAAATATATTTCATAGATATTGATCATCATAGATATTGATGTAGAGATTATTTTTTTCTATTTATGGCATACAGGAGCTATAAGATAAATAAGTTTTTAATCCATTCCATAAGCTTTCATTCTGTTGCTGGTAAATCTGGCAATTTTGAACCCAGACTTTAGGCAATTCCTTATTTATTTTTAAGCTTTTATTTCCTTCAAGGATCTGTAAGTGTTTTCCTCTTTGACAATGCTTTTGCCATTGCATATGGGTAAGGCAACTATAGCTAGCCCGCAGACTTCAGCCTTACTAATACATTCTTTCTTTCTTTAGGTGTGTCAAATGTGTAAATAGATATTCCACACCAGAAGCCCTGGAGCATCACTTACAGACAGCAACACACAACTTCCCCTGTCCTCATTGTCAGAAGGTGGGCAGATACCTTAACAGTAAATTGACTTTCTGGAAAAATAAGCGATTCTATAATTTAATCACCTAGTATAGAAAAATGTTGTCCCTTTATTCTTTCATGTTTATTTCATAGTTTGTTTCTCAGGCTTTAGAATGAGAAAAGGGAGTCATGCCCAACGTTGCTTATGTAGTCACACTTTTGTATAGTAGAAGCACACTTACGTCCAGTTGTGTTGTGCCAGTTATACTGCAGAGAATGCTACTGGAGTTCCAGCACCTGAGTTCTCACAATTATCTTTTTCTAGGCACAACATACGTTTTGTCCTGTGGCTCACTCCCTGAGGCAGGAACTATCCATGTAGTGTTTTTTTTAAATAGCTCATTTGATTTATGTTAGTAAAGTCTTTGTCTCAGCTACTTTAGAATTCTACTGTATAGATTTGTTATACATACCAATTTCCTTAGGGAAAGAGTAGGTAATTTGTAGACCCTGGACCAAAAAGGGCCCTTGAGGCCCTCGGAGCATCCATCTAACTGTAACTGATGTAAAGTGATGAAGGTATCCTGCCATCAATTAGTGTGTCTATTTCTTGAGCCGAGAAATAGATGAAAACCGTAAAATAATTCCCTAAAATAATATTTTTCATGTTGAAAATGAAGACAATCCTGAAACTTTCCAAAATTCAACCTTGTCCACATTTGCGATATGACCTCCCCATTTACTTTTTAGGGTCAGTTTTCAACAAATATTAAGAGCAAACTGTAGCTGCAAAATAGTGCCCCCTCCTGGTCTGACTGGTATTAGTACCCTTTTAAATGCCCTTGATCTTAACCAGACTTTCAACAACATTGCCTTCTTTTTAAAGGTGTTTCCCTGTGAGAGATACTTGCGAAGGCATCTCCCTACCCATGGAGGAGGAGGCAAATTTAAGTGCCAGATCTGCAAAAAGTTTTTCCGCCGAGAACACTACCTCAAATTACACGCACACATTCATTCGGGTAAGAAATGGCAGAAATCGGTTTCCAATCTGTTGAACCTATTTATGTTCAAAAGTTCTCCTGTCATCATCTTCAGTGGTAGCTGATACCTTAACAGTTGCTGGGTTTTGCCTCCCTATTTGAAAAATTGTGTTCACTTAGCAATCTTCTTAATTTCTGTCTGATGGATTACTACTTTGATTGGAACCATTTGAATATATCCTAATTCTGTTCAGTTATGTTTCTGTTACCAGGAATAGAAAATGACTTATTAGAAGGCCTTTTAATCAAACTCATGTATGCCTTTATTTGCTGAATTTATACCTCTTTCCTGTACAGGTGAAAAGCCTTTTAAGTGTTCAGTGTGTGACTCAGCCTTCAACAGGAAAGATAAACTCAAACGGCATATGCTGATCCATGAGCCTTTCAAGAAATACAAATGCCCGTTCTCGTAAGTATCAGAGGGCCCCACAGCAACACTAGCTTCGTAGACAACACTGGATTGCTTAGGTATTGGAAAACAAAATGACGCAAATAATTAGCAACTTTTTGAACAAATGAATATAAAGGAGATGGAATTGTCATATTTTTATTGATTCTGAGATTGGCTAAATCAGAAGTTCCCAAACTTTCTCAGTTCATAGCAGCCTCAAGGATTCCCAACTTGTAGGCTCTGACGGTCTCACTAACAGCTCCATTTATTAAATAGTGTGACATATCCCATGATACATCTGTGCATAGTTTGGGTACAGCAGGATTATGTGTTTTGTACCAAGGTTACTTGTTTAAAAAAGCTCTGGTCACACATTGAGTTATTACACTGAAAAGCAGTTTTGAAATGAAAGGAGGACAAAGTTGAGAACAATTGTGGTTTATGCAGGGAGTCCATGCTTTTGTAAGGCGCTTCCAGATGGCACTATCACACATCATCTCATACTTAGCTACAGACCTGTGAGTTTGTCAGTAGTCTCATGTAGATCTACCATTCCAAAACACTCATTATTTTGAAAATACTGTTTCTGTTAAGTTCTGCTTTATCTGACTTCTCTACCACTTCCCATCCCTGGCTTGATTGAGTGACACTGACTTTCTTAAATGATGCAATAAAGTAGCATAGTAGAAACAACCTCGCTTGGAAGTAGATTGTTCACTGTGGTAGTCTTTTATTCTTTCTGCCTCTTTAATTAAGGATCAATATCCAGTTCTTTTTTGTTGTTTTTTCATAGGGTACTTTTCAAAAACATTGTGAAGGAGTAACAGAACAAAATTATTTCCATCACTATGTAGGGACTTCATTCTTGCAGCAGAAGAGAATATAAGTAACTCAGGGCAGAAGTATAGGGTTCTTGGTGCTCTCTTTCTGTACCAGACTAGGTAACATTATCATTGTGAGGGAAAGTAGCAAGCTACTACATAAAGTCCTTGTTTAACAATCATTCACAGTTATGATGGTGATGAAGAAATAACTTTATAACCAGTCCTCACATTTACGACTTTTGGAGGTCTGTAAAGCAAAGTAAAATTGAAGTAAGATCATAAGCAGAGTCATGATTTCACTTAGTGATCATTTAATGACTGAGTTGCCAGTCCCTTGCTAAACAAGGACTATCTGTATATATAAAACAAGCAGCAAATCTCACTGTCTTTGTGCTGATGTTACATAGCATGAAAATAAAATGTGTGCAAGGGAACAAGCTCAGAAAGCACCAAGAACTCAATGCTGCTTTCTTGCTATAGCAAAGGGTTTGATAATTTAAACTTATACCTTGCTTCTACTAAGATGACTAATTATTGTGTTAGTGAAACAGAATTATCTGTTCAAAGATGGATGGTCATACAGATATTTTAATAAATGAATAATCTTAAAAGTTCCTCTCTGCATCACTTATTTTTATTTTGTTATTCAGAAATCATACAGGCTGCAGTAAAGAGTTCAATAGACCGGACAAACTGAAAGCTCATATTTTATCCCATTCAGGTATGTGGAATTATTGCTTTTGATTTGGCTCAGTACTGGAAATAATTATAATTAATGTATTGAATGTTAATAAAGCATTTAGATTTTGTTTCTTAACTTCAGTGAAGAGTAGACGCAGTAGTAGTGCAATTCAGCCCTAACGATTTATGTTTTCCCTGTTTGAGCTTTGAATTAAAAATCTAATTCTAGCTACTATGGGGACTGAATTAACCATTCCACATTAAATTGTTAAGCCGGAATCTATTCCCCAAAGCCAAATATTGCAAAACCCTCAATAAATATCTATTCAATGTAGCTGAGTTTTCAAGGCTTCCCATACAAAATATGGTTTATATCACTAGTGTAATTATATAGAATTAATGTAGAGTTGCATAAGAAAGTGTTCCATAAAATTTTAGGTTCAAATCTTGCTTCATCACAAAATTATTAATTGGGTTTAGATGAGGCCTACAGAAACCTTTTATATCTAAGCGTTTTGATGCATTATCTCATTTTTAGGTATGAAGATCCACAAGTGCCAGTATTGTAGTAAAGCCTTCAGCCGGCGAGCTCATATGATGGAACATCAGCGTTCTCACACTGGCAATTATAAGTACCGTTGCCCCACGTGTAGCAAAGGCTTTACTCGCCAGAAGTACATGAAGGACCACAAATGTAGGTTGAACTCATCAAAGGATAAAGAATTACCAGTCAGAAAATCCCAGAAGAAGTGGGGGGCACGTGGGCGGAAAGTGGGACTTCCTCTTTCAGCTCAGTTGGCTTTCACGGAACTCAAAGACACTCCAGGTGGAGAGAGCCTTCAAAAAAGTGATCCCAATAAAGAACAGTTTTCTGAACCTGACACTGTTCTCTCCATTGTGGTTGGCAGATCAGCAGCAAATTCAGACACTGGCAACTCTGGCCAACATTCTGGCATCTCACCCAACCTTGCTCTGACAGAATTGCAACCTGGCTCTGAGAGTCCATGTGCCATGCTGGCAGTCCCTGTTTACATCCACACTACTGACTAATTGACAAATGCTGTGCTGCGTCCATTTAATAGGAGGGAAAGTTCCTGTTTTAACTGATAACAAAAGAACTGCTGCAGAGTGTGAGAAGTGAATGGTGGTGTATGTGTATAAATGTTTGGCTTCACCGATGCAGAGAA
The DNA here is from genome assembly GCA_027560395.1 of Boaedon fuliginosus. NCBI lineage: Eukaryota > Metazoa > Chordata > Lepidosauria > Squamata > Lamprophiidae > Boaedon > Boaedon fuliginosus. The sequence continues at coordinate 98,220 of JANHGC010003552.1, forward strand.
CAGCATTCTTTTAAAGAAATATGTTACCAAGTGAAGTCATTCCTCTCCTTAACTGGATGAATTCATTTGAAGTAGCTGTTAAAGACAAATGGGGGTAGTTTATGTTCTTTTTATTTAAAGATACCTGGTGCTTAAATATTCATTCAAGTTCTTGAACTCCGAATCTAGATCACCGCAACATTGTTTCACATTTTCACAGCAAACGGTGATGACACCAAAATGACAAAACTTCCAAGAAAATATTATTGTGCAAGTATTATGTACTTGCATCCTAATCTCTGGGACAAGTAAGCAAGTTGTGAAATTTCCATGATGATGCCACCACCCATATGTTACTTGCTCCCCTGTGCACTCCTAGGACCCCATTTATGGTTCTGTCCTAAACTCTACATTGCACTTTCAAGATGAAGGTCTATTCATAACATGATCCTTTGAAAACTTCACAGACTTATTCATAAAAGTATTTTTTTACCATTTCCCTTTCTCAGGGTATATCGGAATGTGGAAATTGTATACAAACACAGTAGACAAGTTAAAGCTGGAACCCCCATCCCCCCAAAAACTTCCTCAGATTTGCCAATATTGACCAGCAGCTTTGGAAGGAAATACATCTGAATGTAGGATTTTGAAACGGGGGAATATCATAGGAATCTGGATTTCAACGAAAAATGTGACTCTTTCAAGAGTTGAGGGTTGCTAAACATGCACCTGCTAAGAAAGAACTGGGAAAGGGGACAAAAGGAAGGAAAGACTAGTATGAACTGTAATAGTGTTCATACTCTTTTCCATCTGTTTGGAACACCACAGTAATTACATTTAAGAAGAGACTAAGGCAGTTTTTCTCATCCTGCTGGCTAGAGAATTTTGGGAGTTGAAATCCACATGTCTTAAAAAGTTGTTGAGGTTGAGAAACAGGTACTTTACTAGTAGGCTCAGTGACAAAGCACTTGTGGGCATTGTAGCTTGATCTTGTGTCTCATAAACACTTATTTGATAGAGGGAAACAACTGGTAGCGAAGGATAGCCTCCTAGAATGGGGACCATCTTCTTGGATCTGAGCAAGTAGTTGCTTTGGGTTTATTAAAGACCAGATTGAGATAATAAGTATGAATGATATTAATTTAATCAATGAGATAATTATATTAGTTCCAGTGGATTACTTGTGCTGATGTTACATTTTATGTTGTTTTTTTCCAAAATGTCCTGCAGTTGTTATGCTGTCCAAATCCAATTATTCTTGAGTGTATGCTGTCCATAAGCTTCTGGAAAACATGCATTCTGTGACACTACAGATTGTTAAATCTTTGAGTCAGAATTTTTGGCCTTTTGTGTACTTCTTTTTATCTTAAATTGTAGAGTTGCTATTATATCCACAGGAAGTGAGAGAATTTGATTTCCCTTAAGAGACGTAACTCGAAACCATGGGCATGTATGAAAGATATCTTATTTAAGCAGCTGCAGCTTTTGCAACCTGCATAACAGCATTTGTGTGGCTCCTAGCTGTTTCTGTGTATGTGTACATATATTCCACATGTGTGGGGACAGTTGGAAGCAGTTCCCAGAGAAACTATGTTACGCAAAACATACATTTACTTTAATTATTCAAAAATATGTGCTTCAAGCACACTTGTGTGCATTCTGAAATACAGTTTTGCACAGTTTTTAACTGAAGTACTAAACTGCTTTGTCTAAGTAATGTGTCAGGCTACAGGTTGTCTTTGATTAGTGATTGCCTCAGTCAATGATTGTTCGCAGGTACAATGGTATTGAAAAGGTAACTGAGACCATTCCCAAATTTACAACCCTTGCAGTATCTCTCTCTCTCACTCATGTATTTGCCATTATACTCAGTTTGCATTGTCCTGTGTAAAATTGTAGGTACAATTGCAGTCATATGATTTTGCACTTTGTAAAAACTTTACATAATGACTAAGTTGGGAATCCCAACTAGCTAGGTTATACAACACACTTAGCCAAAACAAAGCAATCTATGGTATAGTACGTGATGTGTGGATCCAGCTTACATCTATATAATTGGATGTAAGCCCATTTAAATTTAGTAGAATAGTATAGTTTCATGCACATGCACACCTAATACCCAATCCTTGTTTCACACTTCCTTCAAATCACATTTCAAGAGTATATCATATCAGTCTGTTGAAAGTGAATCCTTATTTTCAACTATCATTGCACATTAGAATACCAAGAGTATAAGGGGCTGGCATCTTCATTAGGCATCTCCATTGATCTGGTTCTCTTATGCCCATTGCTGCTTGCACAATGACTGTGAAGGTAATACAGAGAAGTGACATAAGTTAGCTGCAGTAATTTGCCTCTGGATTTCTCCCCAAAACAAGGTAAGGTTGTACTTCCAGCACAGGTGACAAGCCAATAACAATATCTTTCTCAAAATTCATTATGTCACAGTATAAAAACTAGAAATGCACAAAATTATCTCTATTCCAATATTACAGATTTTCAGATATTGTGTAATTCTTGTCAGTTGTATAATTCCTTGAGGCTTTCTTTAAGGAAAATGTTTTTCTAAGGTTTCCCCCTCCCCGATAAGTTTGAGTGACATTTGCTGAGGGATGGGATTACTATATATATTTTTCTCAATTACCTTGTTACCAAAAGTAACACTATAATTTTGTTGTTACCACATCCTGTTGTCTGCAGTTGCCTTTTGATGAAATGATGTGTATAAAGTAAGGCTAGCCTGCCTCGCCATGGAGTGCCCTTTTCTATATTAGGTCTTTTTGAAGTGGCATTTTCAATCCTTTGTCATGGTAGGATAGCTCATCACCAGAAGGGAAATAAGAGCATTCTCTCCCATTATTGGTGCCTGCAACATCTGACCAAAAAAATATACAGATAGAATATCTTGGAATTAAAACCATGCAAAGTAGCAATGATAGCTATGTCCTGAGGCAATTTTGTTTTGGCAGAAACATTACATCTGTTTCTCTGAAATTGGTTGCAAATCCACTTCTTAAGTCTTCCTGTCCTTTGAAAGTGCTATTGGAATATTCTGTTTTCTCCATATTGTAGACAACTGCTTTCCATCGTGTGCTGTATTAATCCCCTGCCCCCAAGTCTCAGCTACTTCTTGTTATTGGAAAGATGCTCCAATCCTCCTTTTAATATCCATAATTGGCAATAGTGTTATTAGGACCAAAATGATCCAAAAGAGTATGTATCCTTTTGAATTCTTTAGATGCAGTATTAAAAAAATGAGATTGGTAGGAACAAGGGATCCAAAATCAAGTGAAATATTTAAGCCCTCAGCACAAGATCTACAGGTCAACGTCAACCCCAAGATGGAGGTTGAAGACCAAACACATTCAACCTAAATAATTATTGATATCAGATTATGCCCAATCTTAATCTGTTATTAATGAGTTAATCTGTTTAACTCATTCTTTACATCACTCTTCATACAAAAAACCCTAGCGCAACCTACCAAAAACATAACCATAAAAGACAGACTAGAAATAAAAATTAAAATAAACAAGAAAATAGTAAGAGAACACCCATCTAATTTGATGAATATAATTCATTGGGACCTGATGGATTACACCCCAGAGTTCTGAAAGAACTCAACCTAGCATCAATACGTGAAAAGATACTGGAAAAGATAATCAAAAAACAGGTCTATGAACATCTTGAAACAAATACCATAATGATAACTAGAAGCCAGTACAGGTTTGTTAAAGACAGATCATGCCAACCAATTTTATTTCATTCTATGACAAAGTGACTAAATTAGTAGACTAGCGAAATGCTGTGGACATAGTAAACTTCAGTAAGGCATTTAACAAAGTACACCATAACCTACTTCTTGATTAAGCGACAAAAATGTGGCATAGACAGCATTGCCACCAGATGGTAACTGGATGACAAACCATACTCAAAAAGTAGTCCTTAAAAGTACTACTCCCATGGAAAGAAGCAATGGGGTATCACAAGGTTCTGTTTTAGGCCCTGTACTCTTCAATATATTCATAAATAACTTAGTTGAGGGAATAGAAGGGGAACTCATCAAATTTGCAGATGACATTAAACTGGTAGGAATAGTCAACACCCCAGAAGACAAGCTCAGAATCCAAAAAGATTTTGACAGACTTTGAACAATAGGACCTATCCAACAAAATGAAATTTAATGTGGAGAAAAACAAGGGTCAAATTTAGGAAAAATCAAAGGTACAAGTATAAATTAGGCAAAACCTGGCCCAAAAACGTTAATTTGGGGGTCTAAGGGTCAATCAATTAAACAAGAGTCAACAGTGCGACAGCAGCCAAAAAAGCTGCTGCTATTATTATTATTATTATTATTATTATTATTATTATTATTATTATTATTATTATTATTATTATTATTAT
>JANHGC010003552.1:112456-125734 GCA_027560395.1 Boaedon fuliginosus
GTTTTGGTCACCACATTACAAAAAAGATGTTGAGACTTTGGAAAAAGTGCAAAGAAGAGCAACTAAGATGATTAAAGGCCTGGAGACTAAAACATATGAAGAACAGTTGCAGGATTTGAGTTTGGCTAGTCTAGAGAAAATAAGAACTAGGGAGAACATGATAGCAGTATTCCAGTATTTGAGGTAGCTCCCACAAAGAAGAGGGGATCAACTTAATTTCCAAAGCACCAGAAGGCAGGGCAAGAAACAATGGATGGAAACTAGTCAAGGAGAGAAGCAACCTGGAATTAAGGAGAAAGGGTGCTTTATCACTGGAGGATTTAAGAAGAGACTTGTCCGAAATGGTATAGGATCTCCTGCTTGAGCCGGGGATTGGTCTAGAAGATCTCCAAGGTTCCTTGCAGCTCTATTCTGATTGATTGATCTAATGCTATAAACTACACGGACGAAATTTGAGATTAGGACAATATTACAAATTGTGACTGTACATGACAAAAAGGTTGATATGCCATTAAAATGGTTCTTGGAAATATAAATTAATTGTAGACTGCATAACATAAAACATTTGTTATAATACAAGTAGTGAGATCTTATGTTTTCACCTGTCAAATTTTTTTTTCTCCGTCTGAAGTGTCTAATTTCATATTATATTTCGGCTTAATTTAACAACAGGTTTTGCATAATTTTCTAGTTTCATTCATTCAGCATAGCAGTCTAATGATTTTTCTAACTTAAAGGGTTTTTATACCTTGCACGCTATGTGGTAATTAAATCACTGTTGAAAGGAAAATGCTTATTTCTGTACTATTGTGCTTTGCTTTTAGCTAAGAAAAAAGAAGAGGAAGAGGATGATGACATGAAAGAGCTTGAAGCCTGGGCTGAAAACATGTAACTGTACCAGCAGTGAGCTGGATAAATAATTGGGACTGATCACCTGTTGCTAAAGGTGCACATATACGTGGGAGACTTCATTAAGCGCAAAGTCTTACTTCTTTAAGCCCCAAATTTGGAATTACATTCTACAGAGCATGGTTTGAACAAAGTAAGCAAAAGTTTCCAAGGAGGGCACCTGTATTATAGAATGTTGAATTCCTTTAAATAATAAATGTTATTGGCCAAACACTCCAATATTCAGCTTCTGGACTTAGCTAATGCCATTGCTGGATCCTCATCTTTCAGAATTCTGACTATGTTGAGACTTGGGATGTGAAAGTGGTAACTTAAGTTGAATGAAATTTTTAGAGGTCTTATAAAGCATTACAGAATGAAAACTCCTAAGCCATTGGCTTACTGTGTTTAGATGTACAATTGCATTAGGCTTTTAGTACTTTAAAGTTGGTATTTATATTGGCAACATTGAAATGCCTCTCATCATGACACTAAACTTGGTCACTTTCCCCATTTTAATTGGTGAAGTGGGTTTGGATTGATAAATTATTTTGTTATGGAAATAAATTAAATTTACACTTCTGTTCTAGCTATACATTTTTCTATATAGCACTTGGATGTTTGCTATTTGTGACAACCGATAGCCCATGCAGAAACAAACATACATTTATTTTAAATATGAATGCACTGTATTAAACTGATTTTCATACTGTCTGAATGATGTGTTAATTTGTGTATATATTACAAAAGTTTGGAAACGTGTTGGATTTTCTTCCAGTTTATTTCTTAGTTTTTCCTTATCATTCTCTCAAAATCTACCTTTGAGATAGAAATATTGTACAGATATTCCAAGTATTTCCCCATAAGCTTTTCTTTTCTTTGTTTTTTATTTTTCAGAGAGAATAATCTAGAAACAAATATATTTCAGAATTAAGCAGTATTGCTGGAAAAATTTTGAAATTCACCTATTCTGAATGGTTTACTGTCTCTGATTATCTACTTTTTGAACGTTTTTTCCATGTGAGGTTTCATAACGAGGTCTAAGAGAAACTTTGTGTCAGATCAAAAAACAATTCCTTCATAATAATATAATGAAAAATTATTTTTCAGTTTGTATATGCATATATTTTACAGTTATGTCATTTTTTTTATATGAAACTGAGTAGATGCGCACACACATTTCATAAATGCATTTCGTCTTTACCAAAGTGCTATCAAATCCCAAAGTATCATGCTTGATCCTAATGCTGGCTAATCGTGCCAGTTTCTTTGTTCTATAGTATACCAGAACCTTAATTGGAAAACTTTACCAAGCTATAATTGAACATAATATTCTGATAGGTAGAAACAGAATTGCAACAGTTGTGTTTTTATTGCCGTGAGCCGCCCTGAGTCTTGTGGGATTGGGCAGCCTACAAATTGGATTAAAATAAATAAAAATAAGTCCTTTGGGGGGGGGGGGGGGTTTGTGGAAGCAACATGCAGTTTTTAAAAACCCTAAAACAGATAATTTCATTCTTGGTATCGCTAAGGAAGTATCTGCATATCATCCATCTCACAATTGCATTTGAGTATGGTTCTCCATATTCATGTCTTACGATTTTTTTAACAATTCTTCAGTGTTCTCAGGATTGTGAGCCCATTTTCTCAAGGAAGAAGATTACGGTATGTACTATATTGAAGTACTGCTTTCCTCTATATACTTGCACCACATGGTGAAGGCAAAATAGAAGTCACTATGATACTTTTGGGTTTCAAAGTAACTGCAATTTTGTCTTGAATAGAGACATAATGGCCTTGAAGGTTGGCTGTAATGCAGTGGCGAATTACCCATTCTCAATGGCTGATTCTTTGGTTCATTTTCTCTAATGTATTTACTGTAATTCACTTTGTCATTTAAGATGATCACCTCATTGCCGACCCTGAATGAACAGTCCTACAGAGCTTGTGTGAGATTTTTTTTAAGAACTCCAGATCTATAAGAATTCTAATTGATAAAATGGTTTATATGTCTTGCTTCTATGGAATAAAGCAGAGAATGACACATAGACCTAGCCTTTACAACTCTTCCCACAACCATGTTTTTTCCTTCTGATAAATATTCAGCTCGATTTTTTTTAATTAGAAAAGTAATTAGAAAATTTACAAAAAACTTAAATTTAATCAAATGTAAAGGCTGTGTCACAGGCTCATTTTTGTTTGGTAAATGGGGTGGATTGGACTTTACTGATATAAGATACTTTATTGCTAAGCAGTTACAAAAGTACTGTAAGATTTGATTCTCAACTAAAATAAAGCCTTTATTAAGTCTATCATACCCTTGTGCCTATCTTATTCTTACTTCCTACACCTCAGGCTTTTTTCTATTATTCTGGAAATATTAGGTGCTTAAGTATATTTTCTGTAGCTTCACATACTACGTCTCTTACCTTTACCAGCTTTCAGTTTGGAAGCAAGCTGTTGCACAATCTCTGCAAAATTGATGACTGTCCCTCTATATATTTTATTTATTTATTTATTTATTTGATTTATATCCCGCCTCTCTTCACCCGTTGGGGAACTCGAGGCAGTAATATTGCTAGGTCAACTTCATCCACTCTGTGTTAGCATTGGGATTCTCTTTTCTTCACAGTCTCTTCCATCAGAGTTCTGGATCTGATGTAAATGTGTAGATGCTTGTAGATGTGTGGCTATGGCTTAGCTGCTAAAGGATTCACTTAGTGGCAAATTTCAGTTCCGTTGGACTGTTTTTTTCCCCTATTCTTTCTTTTACTTTTGCTTTCCCTTTAACCAGACTGTCTATAGCTGCCTCTTCTTCCTCTTTGTGGCCCCCAATTTGCCAATTGCTCCTTGCTGTTCCTGTATTTTTCCACTGGCTTGATTTTTTTACGTCTTTTACTGTCTTCCACAATCTTAACTATCCATGCATATATTTACATATTAAATGCATGTTATGTTTTATTCTAGATGAGGAAAGTAATATTTTATCTTTTTAAACTGCTATACAATATGTATAGGTATAGGGATACATATATATAAACAGTTCTGTATAAAGTAGAGCTACCTTTTAAATCAATCTATTAAGCTATTAGTATGTTTTGCCCAATATTTACAGAGTTCAGAGCTCTTCCACGTTGGAGCTACACATGATTTCACTACTATTAACACTTGCAATTATTTTTATCATACAATCACCTCTCCCATCTTTCTAATTGCCACAATAAATAAATATTGAAATTCACCATGAATTTTCCTGTTTCTTTGATAGAGTCCTAATTTGTCAATCTGCTTAGTTTCTTACAAACAAATTGTACAGTAGAAGTGCATTGAGATTCCTCCCTCCATGTTTAGCTACTATCAATCAAAAGTGATTACCAATCACTTTTCATGAGTGTTAACAAAACAATTGGGTAATACAATATGTAATTTGATAACTTTAATATTAGATAAAAAATGAAATTGTAAATGTCACCATTCTCAAGTATACTATTTATCTGAGAGATTTCTATAAATTATATGAAAAGAAGAAAAGATCAAGTTGTTGATTCTTTATATTCTAATACTTCCAAATTGAACAATCAGTTGTATTGTCTTTTAGTCCAAATACCACTCTATTTTGCTTGCTGCTTAGAAATGCTCCTAGAATTGACATATCTTTAAGCATTTTATTTTGTGCCTTTCAGTTTGACCGGTGTTTTTGAAATTTGGCCAAGAAAATAAAGTATTTTATAAAATATATGTGGAATTGTATTTCAGGATCCATTGAAAACCAGTCTTAATTATTGGACAGATTCAAAGAGAGAGAGGGAGAATATGGCTTAAAATGCATTTTAAGATATGACAATATTTTTTAAGGGATTATCTCCATGCCTGCTGCTCTGTGTTCTTTGAGAGCAAATAGATTATTGCTTCAAGAAAATAAACTACAGTAATTCCTTAATTTAGACAATAGATGTGAAATACTGTTTTTTGAACACCGGGTGGCAAAGTTGCACCATTCCAAATAAAATTTCACCTTGGTGTAAAACGGAATGAGGAGAAATAATGTTTTTTTTAACGTTGCTGAAATTTCTTAACATGAATTATTTTTAAGAAAGATAAGATTTTTCAAGACCAGTTTTTTTTACTGTAGCATATTATATTTTAAATAGAGCACACTACAGTTTATCAAGCAATATAAGTCATATGCACTAACTGTGATTTGGAATTGCACATCCTCTATGTGTTACTTGCATGATTACTGCCATGGTCTACAGCTATTTTGATGGCTAATAAAGGAATGATATGCTCTAAAACAGTGGCTGCCAACCTATGGTCCATGGACACCTGGCGGGGTGGGGGTCGGAGGCTGCTATGTCATCACAGCAGATCTGTGAAGGCTTGAAGAAATGTTATGATTTAAACCTTGACTTAAGCGTTGATGGTCCATGGCCACGGTCTGTGATTCAGTTTGATACAAAAACAGTATTGATACAATGAGAATTACTAGATTAATCAGATTTACGTGGTCTAACGTTATACATAACTATCAGCACATAATCCTTCATTTTTCAATTATTCAATATTTGTTACGTCCTTCTAATAGTAATGGCATTATTTTTGAGCATACCTAACATCTTTTTCAAACTCTAATCTTCACCTCTAATATTCACTTTAAATGTGTTAAGTAAAAATATGTATAACAATATTCCCCCTATTCTAAAAGGTGTATCTATTCTAATTTTTAATATGGCCAATCTTTTTTTTTTAAGAAAAATCCTATCCATCATCTCTCATTCTCTTTGAAGTTTCACTTCTTCTCTTTTTGACTTGCCTCCCATACCTCTCCTTTGGGTCCTTATCTACATCTTTCATATTCAACCTGACCTTTATTTCCCTCCCCAATATTTTTTGCTGCCAATCAACCCATAACTCTGTCAAATCTACCAACTTTATTTCACCCAACTTTATAACCTTCTTTTCTCCTTGTTCTATTTGTTGTGTCCTCTGTTCTATCTCATCTTCTAAGCTTACAGTTGTCTCCCTTATGAGTCACCCCATAGGGTGCCTTTAGCCACTTGGGGCCCTCCAATGAAGAGGATTTGACATGATGTGGAGTCCCGCTCCCTTGCATCGATCACACAGCAACATCAAACTGGAGGTCCTTGGTCATAAAAGGTATTTAAAGAGAGGCTATGATGAAGAAAAGCTTGAGAACCATTGCTCTAAAAGACAATCCACATGATTTGTACATGCAATTTGCCTGCTGGGTAAGAATCGGTATTGAAAACCCTTTGTCACTCTGTTCCTGGCTGTATATAATCACTATGGGCTACATCAATACTTCCTTCCACACCACTCCTGTAAGAAAGTCTTAGTCTTCAGTTCTTGAAGCAGAATGGCCTTCCATGTCTAAGTTCTGAGCTGTTGGGCAGGATTTACAATTGAACAGACTTTCTGGTGTTGGGATTTAACAAATTGTTCTTGTTCCAGAGAGCAGAGAAGTGCCTCTACAAATGTTGCAAATGAAATCTCCCTGAAGCCCCACCCAGGAATGCATTATAGAAACATCTGGTGAGCCAAAGTTGTTGTACAGGTAGTTCTCATCTAATGACCACAATTGAGGTCATTGTGGTCGTTAAATGGGTCACCACATGACATAACTATTTTACAATCACTTTTATGAGACTCATAAAGTGAGTTACCATTGTCTTTAAGCAAATCATGTAGTCATTCAGCAAATTCATTCTCCAAAATGGGCATTTTTTGTCAGAAAAGTTAACAAATCATTCATAAATGTGGGCCAATTGACAAGCATCCAAAATGTGACCATGGGTTTGTGTGCCGCAGTCCAAAGGATTACCTGTATCTCTTGATATATTCAGTTTTCTATCCTGTACTTCCAGGCTCATATTGTTCGATGAACTGTAAAATTACAGCATGAGCTTTTAGACCATTTTTGGGGCCAAATATAAAAGAGTCTGATTTGCAACAGACAAGTGGTAATTTTATCAGTGATAGGTGCAACTGGCAAAATAAAGTATAATAATTAACATCCCTCATTTAGTGCAATTCTCTCTGGATTGTATTACCATTCCTAACAGTAAAGTAATTGCTGTGATTTGGAAGGCATTGATATTTTTTCCTTAAGGCTTAAGTCTGGCCCATTCTGCTACCATCTTCTTATATCTTCCATATCATATGGCATTTTTCCCACTCATGGAGCTGCTATTATTGAAGCTGCCTTCTGTTTCATTCTCTTCCTTTTGCCCAACTTCCATGCATTTGTTCACTCTTTTCATTTTTCCCGCCTCTTTCTTCTCCAGTCACTTTCTTTGCCTCATCTGAGCTGGACTTCAGGGCATCTTTATCTTTTTAATATCAAATATACCTGCACCAGTAGTAAATTTCCTACAGATGTCACTCTTGTACCAGCCAAATTTTAAAGCCCCTCACTTTAGACCTGGGATTATGCCTGTGTATACTGCTGCATATTTCCAGCTCAGGAGACTATGTTATTATAGGCATCAGTTAATTACTTGAACATAGATGTGAACATAAGGCTTCTCTCAGAAGAATGTTCATCCCCATGATAACATAGTCTTTGAGATATGTTGAAAGGCAATTAAGATTTTTGACAGTGTAGATTTCTGAGCAACTGCTGTGGAATTTGGTCCTGTAAATCTTTTGATAAGCAGAATGACAAATGAGATTTTTGGTTAATCCAGACAGTTAGTCTGTAAGTAATTTCCCCCCTAGCTTGGATTATAGAGCACATAGGATGGTAACACAGGCTTTTAGACATGTTTCTCCTGTGCACAAATAAGGATTTTGATGCCTAAATCTTGCCTGACAAAGCTTGCATTCCTTGGACACTGTTTATTGTAAAACTTTGCACATTCCAATATCTTGGATGATTGTGAGTGTGGTTGTTGATGATTTTCTTTTTTATATTGTACCATTGTGTTTTTATTTGCTGTAAGCCGCCTCGAGTTCCCCTTGATCGGGGAAATGAGGCAGGGTATAAATCTAAACAAACAAACAAACAAATAAATAAATAAATAAATAAAATGTCTAGGAAAGATAGAATAGAATAGAATTCTTTATTGGCCAAATGTGATTGGACACACAAGAAACTTGTCTTTAGTATATATGCTCTCAGTGTACATAAGAAGAAAAATAAAATAAAATACATTCATCAAGAATCATCAAGAATCATAAGAAAGATGGGAAATGACCTATGGAAATACCTTGTAGGATTTCAGAAAGAAATTGGATAAAGTATTACAAAGCTAGCATGGATACATACAGAGGTTTGTGAAATACTAAACAAAAGAGCAACAGGTAGAAAACATAAGGAAATACACATAACCCAAGAAGAATACAGGGCATTTTCTAGAAACTGCAGGAGCTGTAATATAAAGCTAAAACAAAGAATGAGCTAAGTCTTGGGAGCAATGCCGAAAGGCCAGCAACAAAAAGTTCCTTGAGTACCTTTGAAGTAAGAAGAATGCCAAAAAATATTAATAGAAATGTGTAGTATTTTATATTTGGACTACATTATAATAGAATCACTATATTTTGTTTTTCCATTCACTTGTATCTAATTCTCAGAAAAGCTAGTCTCTGCAATTGTCTTGCAATTTCCCCCCCCAAAACAGTTTGCCATTGCCTTTTCTCTAAGACTGAGAGAAAGTGACTGGCCCAAGGGCACCCAGTTGCCTTTGCGCCTAAGGCGAGACTAGAACTCCCGACCTCCCAGGTTTCTAGCCTGATACATTAACTGTTACATCAAACTAGCTATCACAATATTGCTAATGTGTATAAGACTATATAGTTTAGAAAAAAATAACTTATATATAATAAATCAAATATTTTTTTAAAAAAGAAGCCAATAATGAAATACCTGAAATAGGAAGGAAGGAAGGAATTAAGAAATTTTAAAAAGAAAAAAAAACGGATCTTTTTTTGGGGGGGAAAGGTGGTTTTTAAATGCCTGAAGAATAGTGACACAGAGAGAAGAACTGGACTTATTGTCTATGGCCTCAAAATGCAGAACTAAAACCAAACCTAGTGGATTAAAACTTGACTATACATTGGAAGTCATACAAGCTGCCGCCCTTCTGGAACAAGTTGAAATAGTGAGCTTTCTTTTGTTAGACTTCAAACAAAGTTGGGATGGTCATCTATCAAAGATGCTCTGATGGATCATGCATGGAGCAATGGTTTGGACTAGAACAAGGGTGTGAAACTCAATTTCATTGAGGGCTACATCAGGGTTATGTTTGACCTTGGAGGCCAGGTGGGTGTGGCCAGGATGGGAGTGGCCAGCTCGATGATACTTGTGTCTGGGATACTTGTTGTGGCCCAAGCGCTCTGCCAGCAAAAATGGAGCTCAGGAGGGCAGAGGGCGGCCCTCCCGAGGTCTGTTTTTGCTGGCAGAGGCACTGTGGGCCGGTCCTTTGCTGTTTCCAGGGTGGCCCCACAGGCCAGATCTAAGCACCATGTGGGCCGGATACGGCCTGCAGGCCTTGAGTTTGACACCCCTGGACTAGAAGATACCTCCCTAATCTATGATTCTATTATTCCATAATTCTGTGGTTCCATGTTTCTGTGATAATTTTACATTACTTTTCACATAGACCAGAGATGAACCTTTAGTGTTTAGTGAAAGATCCATACAGTTCTTGAGGGAGTCTAGAATGCTCTGAAATATAAAAATGTAGCCTTATTTAAAAAGTAAATTAAAAGATCTCTTGTCAGGAAACTATGATCATGGAAGAAGGAAAACTGAAGATCAAAATAATGCAGTTTGTCATTAGTCTGGGACTTAAAGCAAAAGGGAAATTTTATCCTTTATTGCTCCTTTCCAAGTATTTTTTAAAATAAAAATACAAATAAATGTTAATTTTTTTTTTAAGAGGACTGGATAATGTGTTATCGGAAATGAAATAAATGAGTAAAAATGAAAAAGTTTGGATCCCTAAAGCGGTTAACTTCCTAGGTGAGCAGAAGCAGCTGGACTAATGACACTTCCTTTTGGACAGAATTCCAATCTTTCATAAGTCTTCAGCTTGACTTGTTGTGTCCCATATATGGAGACTCAGTTTTACCAAAACATCGCAAACTATGTGGTTTGCTGGCAAGCAGGATAAGAAATAGAAGATTTTGGCGTTTTTGTTGTGACATATCTTTTAATGATGTCCACATTTGTGTTCCTATTTCAGGACCAGCTGTGGGCTTCCTCAGTTCAGTGTTGGCTGTGTTTGCATGGGAATGAGCTATGAGAACCTATAAAATTAGAGATACTTCTAGAAGGATGACCCTTCTAGATAATGGACAAGTTACTGGATAGAACAACGGCAGGAGTATTAGAAAAAAGGCAAGGGAGACTTTGGTGTTGATCTTACAATATGTGATCTTTGAAGGGCTGAAGGCAGCACTGAGTTCTTAATGTACAAAACCAGTTAACAATCCCAGACCGTCGGTGGTGAGTGGGTGGGTGGCACAGAGAACATTGTACTGTTCCTCCTTCATAGTTCTTCAGGAGATAACCAAAAATCTCCAACCTCGAACATAAAGCAGCCAGAAAGTCTGTCTGCTTTCTGCTTTTTAGCTACCTATATTACCACCATATTTTTTGCTTTCATCCTTTCTTATCTCTAGTCCAAGTTGATGTATGTATGTATGTATGTATGTATGTATGTATGTATGTATGTATGTATGTATGTATGTATGTAATCTTGCATTAACAATTTTTTTTTCATGTAATACCCAATGTCCCTTAAGTTTTGATCTCTCATACTGTCCATTTATTTATTTATTTATCACATTTACTGTATATAGCTGTGCATCTTGCTAAAAGTGACTCTTTTCTATGTACAGTATATGCACCCTTCTCTTTCATCTAGAAATCTTTTGAAGGGACATCTAGGTTGATAAAATTGGATGACTACAATCTGAAGAAAGATTTTATAGTCTGAAGATGTGATCCTCTCTAGCAATACAACTCAAATTAGCTGTATTTTCTGATTTAAGTACCGTATTTTTCAGAGTATAGACCCTCCGAAGTATAAGACACACCCAGCTTTTGAGGAGGAAAACAAGGGAGGGGGAATCTGCATCTGCCTCCCAGTAATTTGTCTTCTGTGCTAAATCAGGCAGAAGCTAAAACTAAAACAGGCTTCAGAACAGGAGACAAAGGGGAAAAAAATCTGGAAGGCAGAGGCAGAGTCCCCTCCCCACTTGTTTTCCTGCCAACAGCTCACAACAGCTGATTGGGGCTGCTGTGCTGTGCTGAAACTGAAACTGGATTCAGCACAGGAGATACAGGCAGGGAAAAATCTGCCTCAGATCCCCCCTTCACCGCCTTTGCTGAAGGCAGTTTCAGTTTCAGCACAGACTGATTCAGCACCAGCAGCTGATACCCCCAATCAGCTGTTGTGCAGAGGGAGCATCCCTGGAGCCTTGGTGAAAAGCCTGGAACAGGTGCGTGTAGAGGGCAAAAATGACAGGTGGGTGGGCCTACATTCAAAGTATAAGGTGCACCCTAATTTTCAGCCTCTTTTTGGGGGGAAGAAGTGCATCTTATATTCTGAAAAATACGGTACTTTTTTGTTTTGTTTTGTGACATGCTAATAACCTGTGAACTTTGGCAATAGCAGAAGACAAGCTGAGGACTTTCTGTTTTTACAGCCAATCAGACATTTCTTTATGTTTCAAAATCTCCCCCTTTAGTCAAATTTGCAACATTTGTTTTATGGAAAAGTTTTGAAGGATCAATCAAAAACTCTTGTGCTTGAGTCTAATAAAAGTATTATAGCCTTAATATGGATTTTGCATTTGTTTTCTGGTCATGCATCAATCTGGGTATTCTTATTTGGCCATTTTTTAATTGATATGGATATTTCTTTGCAATTATTAATAATTGGTCATCCATATCTATTAAATGAATGTTCTCCATTTCATATGCTGCCAGGAGCTCAACACACATTTATCTTCCTTTCTCCCCCCATCTCTCTCATTTCGGGCTTGAAACAACTCTTTTGGGGGGTTATGCTAAGAAATAGTGTGTGGCCCAAAGTGAATCAGGTGGGTTGATGGCTGAGCAAGACCTTGAACTGAGGTCTTCCTACATTAGCCACAGCAAACACTCTTATCAATATTATGCTATATACTGTATATTATGCAGGATCATAAGCAGTTGGGAAGGTACCAGCAACTTCAGTGAAGAGTTGCAAAAACCATAAATGAATTGGCATCTAAAGAGACATCAAGACAGCCAATAGAGCTGCTCAAGGCTTTCAGATTTTCAGCTGGGAAACAGGAAACGTATAGCTTGACATCCATGATGTCAACAGATGTTTTTCCTGAAAAGCTTTCCCATGCAATGTGGGTCAAATGTTGACCCATCTTACAAACAGAGATGTCTGAAGGCACTCTTGAGGTCTTTTTTCTACAGAGCCTCTCTGTCTGCGTGTATGTGCATGTGAGTGATTACACATCTGGTTCATATTTGATTTGAACAGATGTTTCCATCTTCAAAGCTTGCCCTACGCATTCTTTCTTTAAATCAACACTCCAAAGACAACTTGAAGGTGCTTGGCTTTTCAGAATCAAGAAGAATGTGGGCGAAAAAAAACCCAAGGATTATTTTAACTTCTGGCTTGTCTACTTTCCTGAACACTCCTGAACACCAACCCCTTGTTAACTATGTAACCACCTTCTTGAAACTTTTGATGATGCTTTCATCGTGTCCATGTGGTGAGCATAATTGCCTGCAGAAGACTTTTTATGTGCAAGCAGTTGTTTGGGTGTCAGGGTTATGCCCCAAAGCGATACCTGCTTGAAGAATTATTCTAGTTCATAACTGGCACCATGCTGTCAGTGCTGATCATAAATCCCATTTATCCAGGTTGGGCTGTAAACATAGAATAAGCATGTTTCAACAGGGCAGATTTTACTCTGCTCACAAAGTCTGATCCACATATTATAGGATTCCTTTGCAAGCAGCGATGAGCAACAGAGTATGGTGAAAAGAAAACGGCATCAGGAAAGGCAAGGAGATTATCCTCTCCTTAGATTCACTTTCACAGAGAAAAATGAAACTGTCAGGTCAGCTATAAATATTTAGACACAAAGATTGCTTTTCGGGGCACTAGGAAATGGGAACAGTGCTAAGAAGCAAGGCCCTGGGAGATAACAACTGGAAAGTAACACATCAATAACAACCGTTATTCAAAGAACACAATCTTTGTGATTGAGCTATTGTCTTTGTAGTGTCACCCTCTTTACCTCATCAACATGCATATCAAATATGTTGCTACAGCTAATCAATCTTCATGGTTTTAATTCTCTCCTAGTGGGATATAAAGTTGTTATGGTATTATTGGAGAATGCCTTGAGTTGGAG
>JANHGC010003554.1:20017-36544 GCA_027560395.1 Boaedon fuliginosus
GGTGCAGAACTGAAAGTTTGTATAGAGCACATACAAACTCCCATCCGCACCCCACCTCTCTTTTATAGATATAGATAGTGTAATGAGGCTATTGATGGAGGCATCAGAGAGGTGCAATCTTAGACTGAAGGAGACATGCCTCCTTCCCTTCTACTCCTTCAAATGCCTTGTTAACTTTGTCTATTATTTGGCCGTGTCTCCCTTAAGAGATGGATACTACATTTCCTCTAGACATGCACAAGAAGACTAGAATTTTTTTTTAAGCACAGGGGTTTCCCTTTGCATTACCTTCCCCAAATCCTTCCCTTCACCAATACATACCTATCCATATTAGTACAAAATGACACCACAGTTGTGCCATTCCTTATCTTTCCGGGAAGGGTGTAAGGAATTGGCGCCTAGCAAACAGAACCTATGGACTATCAAAATTTTGCAACAGCTTTGAACTGATCATTGTTTCTCATCTAAGTGAGGGAAGGAAGGGGAGAGAAATTCCAAATAAAAATACTGCTTGTAACTCAGCATTCTCTATGATTCCATTCTGTTTCTTTTTTTCAGTTTTGCTTTATTAAGTTTGAGTTATGACAAAATGGGGTATAGCAAAGAGACTATACAAAGGAATATAGAGATGACAGGCAGAGCCCTGAAGCTAAATCCTTCCAATTTTTGCTTCAGCACATGGTTGGAAGCACCACTGGTTGGTGATGTGCAGAAGAACAACAGCTAAATCACAGGAAGCATCTATCAGTTTGCTTATTATCTGTTTCATATGTAAAATCAGGGCAGTACTGTTCAGCAGTGAGTCAGACCAGATGTCATAGGAGGTAAGATAAAGTTCAACTGCAGCGACTTTCATGCCAGAAATTAGATTCTGCTGACTCAATGATGGGTGTGTGTCAGTGGGGAAAGCCCCCCCCCCCCGATCGTTCCAAAAGGATTAGAATAAGACTAATCCCAATATTATGAATGTAAAGCAATTGAGAGTTCTGGATATAAACACACATGGATTGTGACTCATTTTCTACCAGTGCTAGGCTACAAATCTCTTTCTCAAAGGTTTTCTTCCTTTGCAAATGAGGTCTGTGTTTTTTGTTTATTTATTAATTGCTTAAATTCTGAAATTTCTTTAGGATTTCTTTCTCATTTACTTGATACTGTTTCCAAGATTTTATTTTACTGATGGAAATAGAAAAGGGTGATACTGCTGTCCTTTTCTGTTACACTTTTGTCTATCCCTCTGAAACATCTTTGATTGCCCAAACTTCCAGGCTTCTGTAATAATTTCTCTAAACATCAACCAGACTATATTTTATTTGAGTAGCAAATAAGTGATGCCTCTGATGTATTTAATGTCTGCATATTTGAAAGTATGAGTTGGCTTAGGAAATCCTTCTTGTTTCCTACCAAGAATGAAAGTATCTAGCATCAAACATTTCACTAAAAGCGGTAATATTGCACCCTAATGAACCAATTTCAAAAAAAGTTTTGTTTTTGTTTTTGCTTTCTTCATGTTACAGAAATAATGAGTTTTACTCTAACTGCATTTTTGAGGTGGCAGTCAAATATTTTTGTATTCCAGTATATATTGAAACTGGGTCTTCTCAAACATATTAATGCTCCTGACATAACCTCTTGCTCCAGCTTGTAAAGTTAGGGCAGTTCAAAACATGTTCAAGAATGTAAAATTAAAGACACAGCAGTCACTATAACTGTCTATATCAGTTGTATCTAAACCTTTAGCTTTGCTTAGCTAAAGAGCATGATAAAGCAATGCAGAGTTTAGCATAGTGCATCCATGTACACCAACAACAGTCAGAAGACACAATGAAAATGTCTTAATGGACAGACTCAGATGCAATCTACACTGGGAAAGTAAGCATCCTAGACCAAGCTAAATCTATAAATGTGAGGGAATTCTTGGAAGCTTGGCAAAACAGCCATCAATAGTTGCATAGAAAGAATCATATTTACACACTATTCAGAGATAATAAAGAGATTATCTTTATTAAAAAGAAATAAAAAAAGCTAAGAAGGACACAGAACACATCTCGTCCAGCAATCAATAGTCAAATAAGCAGGGATTAACATGACACAATCAAGTGGAAAACAATACCCTAATCAAGGAAATACCAGGGTGAAAACCACGCCCCCATCAAAACTGGCAGGGAATACAACTGTATTAAAATTGCTTTGTGATGTACTTAGATGGATAATGAAATATCTGCAAGAAAACCAAGCTCGGAAAACACCAAGGACTCCAGAGTTGAATACTGAACTACATTTATTCTGTTCTACCCAAATTAAAATATGTTGACTAACTAAAGATTTTCAATCAATTGTAAGAACTGCATTTTATGAATTATTTGATTAAGTAATGGTCATAATAAAAATACAACCAATTATAGTTTAAAATCAATATATCCCAGGGTTGCCAATGTCATTTTTGGATCAGCTGCACAGAATGAGTGCCCATGCCTTACTTTATTTTGTTGATGCCAGAGACCAAAAGAAAATAAAACAATACACTGTAGAGTATAAAAGAAGACAAAATGATGACAGAATTCCAAGGCCACTGTAGGTAACCCCTCTGTTTCATGATGATTACAGTATCTTCTGATGGTAATCATAAATCAAGGAAAACTTCACTACATTCTTAGAGAACTCTAGGGACAAGCCTTCAAAGAAGAAGCAGGTAATTTTTGTATCTGAGAACCCATACAGTACAAGGAGGAGTATACATTCAGTGCCTCTGACACAGTAGTGTAGATAATGCAGTAAGAAGTATCTTCCTTCCTCCAATGTTGATGGAGAGTTCAACATCAGTGTCTTGAGTAAGCAAAATTATAGTGTCCACTGCATAGGAAATATGGACTGATCAACATGTGGCAGTTAATGACTCCTATGGTCTCAGCACAAGAAGATATAATATCACTATTCTTGATCAAGTCCATGAGACTTTCTATTATTGTATTAAATTATTGTATTATTCTATGTATTTTCATTTATTGACTATTTCTAGAACATAAAGAATTTATCTGGTGTGCAGAAGTATAGACAACAACGAAATAGCAGTAGAAAATTACCATTTTCTATATTCCCCTGCTCTAAAGTTGTGGTTGACAAGAATTTTGCGGCTCAAATATTGTAACTCTTTATGAATAGCTTCTGGTCCTTAGCCTGCTTTTCTTAGCAGAAATCTCCCTTCTCAAGTAATTCCTGCTTCTGTTCTTTCTGAGATCTTCCTTAGCTTTTGAAACAGTAGCTTCTTCTTACCTTCTTAAATGATTAGGAAAACATTTCATTTGCTAATGTATAAGTAGCATGCAATGAACTAATCAGATGTATTGCTTTGGTAAGTGAACAGTCAATTTGATGCTCCAACAGAAATAAGCTTGGTTCTTTTGTTAAGCTCATTGGCCAATCCTGTCCAAACTTATGTAGTAGCACATTGATTAAGGTTTCTACTACTCACGCTCTGGAAATCCTACAATATTTCCATATTAGCTTATAGCTACCTAACTTGCCTATTATTTATTACTACTTCCAACATGCTTTGAACTATATAGAACTTAGATGTAAGCATCCAGTATCTACATAAGATACTTCTAGCTCATACACTGTTGCTACTTTTAAATGGCATCCATGTAGTTTTCTCAACAATGATATGGAAGTGGTTTGTCATTGCCTTCTTCTGCAGGGTTTTTTTGTTTTGTTTTGTTTTGTTTTGCTACCCAGATTGCTACCTACAATCTTGGAATTTCTGGAGGTCCTTCATCCAATTCTGCTTAGTTTCCAAGCTCAACCTGGCTATCTGGGCAGACCTGGTGAAATGGAAAGAAGTAGAGACCTCCAACTATTAGTCTTGGAAGTGACTGATGCAATCCTCTGAAAATTGCCTTCCATTTGTAATATTCAATGTAACAGAAAGGGAATTATTTTGGAAGTACTTAGATGCTAATTTCTACTTATATTATTATACTATATTATTGTTGTTATATTGAGCAATACAATGCTTGAAAAGATGGTATGTTTCTATTATTCCTTCCTTCCTTCCTTCCTTCCTTTTTTTCTTTCATTTTTCTTTCTATCTATCCTTTCTCTTTCTTTTTTCTCTTTCAATCTTTCTTTTTCTATCCTTCCTTCTTTCTCTTCTTTTTTTCTCTTTCTTTCATTTTCTTTCTTTCTTTCTTTCTTTCTTTCTTTTTTCTTTCTTTCTTTTTTTCTTTCTCTTTTAATTGTAGAATCAATGGATTACTTAGTTAAAAAGAGATTAAGTCTTTAAATTCTTCAATTGCTTGACAGGGAACACAACAACAACAGCATTAAGTCCTAATAGATAATCTGCCATTTCCACCTGTCAGTCTTTTTTAGTTCAGCCTTGCCTCCAGGGCCTGCGTATGTCATGGCATCTGGAGACAGACTTTCACAAAGCTAAGGAAGAAGGACATTTCTGAGAAGTCCATTGAACCTGAAAGGACTGACTGAATGTATCCCAGTTGTGGAAGCGGTCAGTGAACTAATTTCTAAAATCTGCACTAGGACTGCAGTATTCGTCTTGACTCTGAAGGTAGTTGAATAAAACAAATAACTTCTTCAGGTGCTAAGCAACTCAAAGAGACTGTTTCCTTGTAGCCTATGAATGTATGTATAGGCAACATCTGTGGTTTTCTATATAGCAACATAGAACTTTCCCAAATGCATAATTGGTAATCAATGGCTTGAGCCTACATCGGAAAAGTGATGCTCTGGACATTCACTCATGATGCCAGAAGTCTGTGGGAGCTGGATGGGGAACAACAGATTTCAGCTGAACCTGATGGAATGGCTGTGGATGGGAGGCCCATCTGCATTTGGCAGTTCATCATCTTTGTCCTTGGATGGGGTTGCATTATCCCAGACAGATTCAGTAAGTAATCTAGGGATCCTCCTGGACTCATAGTTCTTGCTAAAAGAGCAGGTAGCAGTTGGCTAGGAGGGCCCCTGCTCAATGTTATGCTGTGCACTGGTTATGCCCTTTCCTGCATAGGGAGATTTTTCACTGAGTAAATCATGCCCTGGTCATTTCTTGTCTGGACTACTGCAATGTGCTCTACATGGGGCTACCTTTGAAAAATATCCAGAGGTTTCAGCTAGTACCGAAAGTGGCTATGTGAGCAATTGTGGACATCCCCCCACCCCAAGAACAGCACCAGAGATGGGTTTCAAAAATGCCAAAAACTGGTTCTCTGCCCAGGTGCTGGATGGGCGTGGCCATGGTGGGTGTGGCCATGGTGGACGTGGCCAAGTCGGTCTCCTGCACCATGGCAGGAGGGCATTTTTGCTCTCCCCAGGCTCCAGGAGCTTCCCTGGTACCTGGGGAAAGCAAAAACAGCCTCCCCACCCTCCTTCCTCCTGAAAATGCTGGAAATAGGCCCATTTCCAGCCTATTTTTGACTTCTGGGAGGCCCTACTTTTGGCTTCCACAGGCTCCAGGGGATTTCCTACAACCTGGGCAGAGCAAAAACAGCCCTCCCCTGCCTCTGCCGGCCAACTGGAGCTAAAACTAAGCCCATTTTGGGCCTATTCTCCTCTCATAATATCCCCCACTTTCCTGGCTCTGCTGTCTCACTTGGGACTCACAGAGGAGCACACCACTCCGGGCGGTTGGTTCATTCTTTAAAAGCATTCCCCTGCCTTTTTAACTTTAATAATTTTATTACTACTTTAGCTGCCTCCAATTGGAGTACAATATTTATTTGGCTTTTACATTTTAATTATACAAGTGAGATGGAAGATCTCCAAATCTGATATATAAACAAAGGAGGGGATGTGTCTTGACTTCATGTCTGAGGATGATTACCTTTCCCTGCCCATTTCTATTCCTTATTTTTTTATTATCCAATGTCTGGCTGTGGCATGTATTTTCATCACTGTCTGGTGAAAAGATTCCACAATCTCAGTTTTTCACACTCACAACTTCTTTCCATAAAGTGAAAGCCAAAAAATAACCATTAGTAAGTGTTACCTAAATGCAGAAAGAAGAAAAAGAGAAATAAAACTAAATGTAACATTAAACCATTCTTTCTTCCCTTTCTTTCCAAGTGCTCACATATTATGTGAAAGATCAGATACAAACAGGGACCAGATTATGGAGAGGGGTAACCCTACTGTTATCTCTAGTTTACTTCCCACTTCACTTCACTTTAATTTGCCCTACTTTTCTGGCCTTAAGGTGGGTGAATTGCAGAGAGGTGTTTTGCGTAGAGTCAGTGAAGCTCATCCAACCCGGCATAATTTATCTCATAGAACTGTTGTGATACACTGTGCATGGGGTCGCATAGAGTTGGCCTGTTCCAGGTCCTGTCAGCTAAGTGCCGGCTGGCAGGCCGAGTGAGAGCCTTCTCTGTAGCTGCACCAGCCCTCTGGAATCAGCTCCCCATGGAGATGCAGCCTGTTCTGAATCTGCTAGTCTTCCACCGGGCTCTGCCAGGGGGCCTGGAATTGACTTCCCAAGTGTGATTGTATAGTATGGTATGTGAGTGCATGTTTTCAGTTTTTTAATTTTTTACATTGGATGTTCTTATGGACATTGGTTTTAGAGTATTTAATTATGAATTTGTATATTAAATTAAATTAAATTAAATTTATTAGATTTATACCCCGCCTCTCTTCTCTGGTCAAGGGGAACTCGAGGTGGCTTACAACATAGGTTAAAATACAGTCAATTAAAACATCATAGAAAAACAGTAAATGATAATAAAATTAAGAAAACCAATCATACAACATGCAAACAAACACTCTTCTGGGGGGGGTCATCAACTCCACGCACGCCGACAGAGCCAAGTCTTAGTGAGTTACTGTATTGTTGTATTTTATTGTTGTCAGCCGCCTTGTGTTCCCTTGTTAGGAAGAAAAGCAGGGTATAAATTAGATTATAAACAAACAAACAAACAAACAAACAAATACTAAAATGACATCTGCATTTGAAAGAGAGTGAGGGATATTTTGATTCTTTGAGAGGAATGTTATCTGGCAGGTTATCACTGCAATACATACATGCCCCCACACACACTTTTCAGATTTAGTTTCTATATTGGAAAACTGTGGGTAAAGTCATTGATATCATGATATGGTTCTAGGCAACTTTGTTAAATTTGCTAGAAAAGCCTGGTGGTGAACCTAACTTTGATCCCTCGCTTGCATGACATGAGGGGGGAGGGAAGAACCGGGTCATTCCTTATTATGCATCCTTTTTTAAAAAAACCCTAAAACAAGGGCTGGACTTTGCTAAGGATTGGAATAGGGAAGAGGGAGTAAGCAGATTTATTGTAAATCAGGCTTGTGAGTTTTTGTGTGTTTGTGCACACCTGTGTACTCGCACATGGACACGTGTGCATGCATGTGTGCATTTTTGATTCAGTCTTGATTTCTGGCAAATCTGGGTGAATTTCACAGAGAGGTCCATGAAGCTGAGGACTGGAAACTTAAGTTTGCTTGCTGCTAAACCAGCGGCTTAACCATTAGATCAAATTGTATCTTATAAATCAAAACATTTCCAGGTAATTAAGCAGGACAAAGGCTTCTCTTGGCAGCAGAACCTCACTTTACCTCCTGTCCCTTGCCACTTTCAATCAACGTTCCTATTATTTCCAACTTCTCTCTCCCAGTTCTGTGCAACCCCTTCCTTCTTTTGTTTAATTCCCACTTAAGCTGCTTTTTCTGATTTTCACTCATGTCTCAACTATCCAATGGTTGCTTCCACCCTTTCCCTTGATAGTTTTCTTTTCCTGCTGCATTTGAAATTAATTATTTTCTCTTCTCTCTTTTCCATTGAAGCTGTCCCTTCTGATTTCACTTCCAGCCACTTTCTACCAACTCACCCAATGCCTTTTTTTTTTGTTAATTGTGGTTTTGTTTTTCCTCCACTAATTTCTCTTCAGATCTCTCTGTTTGGAGCCTCTACCTTCTCCCTTAGGCCCTTTTATCCACTTTTTGTTCTTGTTTTCCTCCCAATACTGTATTTTGCTTCTTTGAAATGTTCCCTTTCATTGGATTGTGTAATGGTATATGGGAATGACCTTGGGAGAAGGGAGGAAGAGCAAAAGCTTAAACAACTGTCATACAAAAGGCATCTCAGCCCACAGCCCAAATAGGGGTGAGAAGTGTCTCAGAAAAAACTTTCCTTAGATTTCTGGAAAGTAAAAGTAAAAGAGGGGAGAGGTGCTTTCAGAGTTTCAAGATCAGTCCTTCAAGGTAGTCCTTCATGCACAAACCATGAATATTAACACTACAGTACCTTTATTTTAAGGTTACAATAATAGAATTTGAAAGACTGAAACTACATCTTTCCCCTCTCATTTTTACTGTATAAGAAATTAGGGAAAGTTTCTTCTGAGACGTTTGCCATGTTCTCATTCCTTCTGCAGGCTAAGCTGCCAGTTATCTGACAGTTGCCTAGTCTGTGGCTCTACTTCCTGTCTCCTAAGCTCATTCACACATACTATTACAGAATATTCCTTGACAAGACAAAGGAAAACCTGCATTATTTTGGACACCAATAGATGGAACTAAAGAACAGGGTTAGTGCCCTCTACTGATGATAAGCTTGAGGATTTAAAAAAATATTGTTAAAATATTACAAAAAATAATAATAAATTTAAAATAACATTAAGGCAGTCTGGAATATGATGTATACCATGCTACCCAAAGGCTGGCGTTGACCTCAATTGATCTGTGCCTGCAGTACAGGAAAGCATAAAATAACTTCAAATCTTATTTCCAAGGTTAGGGAATTAGTGCCTACCCTAGACATTTTATTCGTCCTGAGAAAAAGATACGAAGATGTATATCAGATTCTGCTGAAGAGGTGCCTGGACTGCCACTAGGTAAAATATTGCACTAGTCTTCAGGAAAGCAGCTCCATTGGCAGAGATTCCAATATTTCTGTCCTTAATCCAAAGGAATCAAATATTCAGGAAACATTGCCAGAAGCTTGTACAATTGTACCTTCTTTCTACACATTCAGGAACCGTTTCCTGATCTCTTTATGTCTAGTAGTTGGGTCATCCCTGTAGACTAAAGATAGAAAACTTTGATTTCCATTGTAACTTCAAATATTTTTATCTTTGTGGTTTCCACTTAAGGAATCCTAGGAATTTCAAGACTGAGAAAATATTAAAGTTCTCCAACAGAGAAATCTTAAATTTCACGGAGCATTGTTCCCAGGTTTCTTAGGAGAATCCATGATAATTAAGCCAATCCAAAATCCAAATAGCAGTTGGCCCACAAAGATGTAGCTAACCCCCCCACGATGAAGATACCTTTTCAGTAGCAGAACCAACTATTTGTCCTGATTTCTTTAACGTTCTC
The DNA here is from genome assembly GCA_027560395.1 of Boaedon fuliginosus. Taxonomy (NCBI): domain Eukaryota; kingdom Metazoa; phylum Chordata; class Lepidosauria; order Squamata; family Lamprophiidae; genus Boaedon; species Boaedon fuliginosus. The sequence goes on from JANHGC010003554.1 coordinate 29,366, forward strand.
CCTATCAGGTAGATCAGGTGGAGTCAATAGAAAGGCTAAAGTTAGTTTTCTTGAGAATAGCTATTATAACAGAATCTTGCAAGTCCAGTGGTACTCTACTTCCTTTTCTGTCAAGCCTAGTCCAAGGACAACAGAACAATCTAACTTAACTTCAGTTTCTATTCGCTTACACCATATAGACAAAATCTTGCCAGATTAAATCTAACGGATATAGTAACCCTGGTAGATTCTAGGAGTGGCTATCCTAAATTTCTTTTTTCTTTTTGCTGCTCCTCCTTCCTGGAAAACTGCTGCTGCAGTCCAACACATTACTTTCCCCTTCCTAGACAGAATTCATCATGTTCCCCTTTTTATACTCATAAAACAGCTATTCTGCTATTTTTCTGTTTTTCTGTTGGGAACTTTTGGTATGTTTTCTCCCTTTATCATTTTGATAATGGAACTTGTTTCTATCCCCATCAAGGTAATCTCTCTTACTCTCTACATCTAACCATTATTACAGACAATGATTAGGGGCAGCAACTGCAACTATCTTAACTTCTAAGATCCATTAATCAAAATGAGGCATTCCTTTGGAGGCAGGATGGAAGGGAGTAAAGACTAATTGAGACAAATCACATAGTAGGATTAATTGCACAGTCTTTCAAAGTTACACCTTCCATCAACATCAGAAAAGTTTATGTGAAACATTTAGTTAAAGAAATCTCATCCTGAAAAGCTGATGGGTATTCGACTACCTCTTACTAGAATTTTGAGTTATGCCTTGGTGATTTACTCATGCCTATATACTGATTGCAATGACTGATTCTGCATTTATTGTTCTATCTTCAGCTTTTATCTCCCCATGTTCCCTATCCTAACAAGATAACATTGTCTTTTCACTATTGCTAACTTATCATTTCAAAGTTCTAAGAATGTTCTATTGCATGATAATTCTTTTGTATTAGCCCCTACCCTCTCAGGACTGATTTGAAAAGAGTGTTTGAAAGTATTGGGGTGTAGATGACTTGTTAAAGGGATCCACGTGACACATTCAAAGTCAACTTAACTATGTCATTGAGATAATTACTTCAGTCAGAATTAACAGGATCGATAGATCATAAGAAATGAACAATTTGCAATTGTGGCAAATAATTAGATTCTTACTCCATCTGATTGTAATATTGTGTCAAATCTTTTCAGGATTAGTTCCTTTCTATTTGGAATAATAAGAAAAATGTTGGTCAGTCTATACATTCTCTTCTAGATAATTCAATTGCATAGAATAATTGTACACTATCTGTTTCTGAAAGTTTTCAGATCTTATTAATAAGTCAAGCATTTATTTTACCACTGTACTTACCCCAGTTTATTTATATAGACTCCAAATGTTTGGAGAGTTTTTTTGCCTTTCATTAAAGTTGTATGTTATCTTAATTTTCCTGTATTAAGAATACTTTATGATCTTCATGTACTATAGTTCTTTCCCAAATACTAGGTTTCCATCTTACCTAAAGGTTTATTGAACAGCCAGGAAGGAATATGTGAAAATGAAAGTGAAAATTAAAGCACAGACATTTCCTCAGCATGCCCAGGCATATAAATTCTTGATTCCCATCAAATAAATTGGTACAGACTATAATTTGTTTCTTTTGAGGATTGGTTCTCACAAAAATGCCCTACCCCAACATGACTTTCTATGACCTCTTGGATTTATTCCATATGTTTAAGCCTTTGGACTGATGTCCAACCACTTTTTTGTTCATTGTTGTAAATCAGAACTTTTTTCAACATTTCAGGCAAAAAATGGCTACAGCAAGCTGTTGTGCATAAGTAGGAAAGACCCACACCTGGAATCCAGAGATCTGTTGCTAGACAATTGATAATACAAAGCTTTACAGAGTTGGATTTTTTTTCATTTGGTTCACTCTAGATAGCGCACCAATGGCTCTCCAAACCGTCTAAGAACTAGTATCTGAATTTCTCACAATGTTAGGAAATTGTCATGCTGGACCAAGAATTAGCAACTTATTTAGGATTTGGGCAGTCTTACTATAATTCTATGGTGTGGGCATTCCATTGCTGAAATAGATCTCTAATCATGCACGACTACTGGAATTTATCTCAGCATGCAAAAGCTGATGAGATTTGAGGCACGTGGTGAGGGGGGAAAATGGAAAGATTAAAGAAACCAAATCAACCAAAAACTCTGTTGATTTTGGTGGCTAGTAAGCTCCCATAATAGATTCAAGGGTATCTGGGGCACTAAAATTCTGATTCATAGACAGGACTACCATATTTGGGTAAAATAAATCTGGATGGCTTATGGATAAAAACAATTGTTTCTTTTCTGCTAACTTGTGGGACCTGGATTTTTACAGCCTCATTCTTTTACTGGTATTAGATCAGACTAGGAAGTCATACAGGCTAATGCTACTTTTATTATAAAGTTATAGTAACAGAATTTTGCAGGTTTGAATGTGTTTCCCCTTTTCCTACCTCCTCTTATCTTCATGAGAAATAGGGATGGTCTTGTCAAAAACATTTTGTCAAGGTTACAGTTCTGCCCTAGACTCAGACTCTGCCCTTTATCTGACTACTGTCTTGGTAGTGGCCCTTCCACCTGTCCCTCAAGGAAATTCTTCATTCCCATTACAGTTACACATAGATGGATTAATAGTTTGACTTGATATAAAAAGCCTCTTCAGTTTCCTTTGCTAATAATAATTGATAATTTGATTGATATTCATTGTCCCAAGAACTTAACTGTTCAAGAACAGCCCAGTCAATAACAGTATTGGCAGTTGGCATCTCCTAATGATACTTATTAGTGAAAGAAGCTATTCAGTGAATCACAAGCAAGTGTATTCCAACTGATAGAATTTTGACATATGCTCCAATAATTTGAGGAGAATGTTTAATGAGGCTGATAGGACTCTAAAATGGACTTCAAACTAAAGAGAACTCTTTGCTTTTTTAAAAAAAATATTCTTAGCTGAGCAGTAATCAGGTTTTCCAATGGCAAAAATTCAGAATACACCACTGCAGGCATCCCTCAGTTGAAAACAGCCTGCCTCTGAATGTCATTTATGCCAATCTTGAACTCCAGGCCTTTAAAACCTGGTGTGACTAAAGAAAGCTCTTTTGGGAGGCACCACAATTAATCAGTGGCAATCACGTTTTGTTTTGATGTAGTAATTGCTGCCAGACTATCAGGGCTTAGATTTGTTGGTAAGCTGCCTGGCATGAACAGAATGCCAGAGGAAGATTACATCATCCTAAATTATACTACTTGTCTAGATTTGCCAAGTATAAATTGTATTATTAGTGACATGGTTACTTAGGGATTTTTACACTGTTTTTTACAGAGCACTCAGCTATTTTCCTCCTTCCTTCCCTTCCTGCACATTCTTTACTGAGCCTTGTACTATAGCTTGTAAATCAATGTAGGCATAGCTTCATCATCCCCAACTAAGAACCCTCCAGGTTACAACTAAAACTCCCAATGAACATTGATGGAGGTAGTTGGTTATAGCAGGGCAATCCGGTTAACTAAAACAACATAGCTGCTTACTTTTTCTACTTGTCATCTTTTGACATTACTGTGCATGAGGTAGGAGCAAAATGCAGGAAAATAAGTCTTTCAGTCCTCCAGATTTTCTGCCCCGTCTCAACTTTAAATGCTCCTAAGAAAGACAGTGACTGGAAAAAGGAGACGAGGCATCACTGCATTACTGCTATCAGCCACACTGATTCCCTCTTCCCATATTTTCATCATTCACTTGGAAATTTCTGTGATATAAAATACAACTGGAGGGGGGGGATTCTACATTACAAGATCCTCTTCCATCACTTCTTCAGACATATTTGGAGAGGAGGGGATGCTTACTTAAAAAAAAACGATATTTGGGTAGATGTACAGTACCTCTAGATTCCTTGGCACGGGCTCCATGTTTTTCTACAGTGTGTCTACACAGACCATGCTGCATTGATGAAAGATAAAAAGTTATTGCATGTACTGTAGTTAAAGGACCATGAAATAATATCATAGGCCTCTCAGACCACAATCCAATCCAGATGAGACAAAAAAAGTAATAATCATTTAATCATTTATCTGCAGAGCACATGTCACTCAATAAAATAAGCCATGATACTCTCAGTTCCAGGGTACTCCATATATTTAATTGGAAATTAATGCTACCCAACAAGATGGTTCCTTTAGTGCAGAGAAATTGTACCATTTGCTCCAACCTTCACTCAGAGCTGCTGAACTGCTATTTCAAAACTGCTGATTAGCCAACACTTACTCAACTAACTAACTTGATTGTTAGTATAGCAAATCTTCTTCTTGTAATGCATTTGCCAAGGTTTTTTCCCCTTTGCTTTGTTAGTGAACAAATAATGGCTTTTGAGAAGGCATGGTATGATAGCTTAAGTTTTTTAGTGTCACCTTTATGCTTCAAGGAAAGTTTAGGGGATACTGTGTATATATACATATAACCCTCCAAAGGAAAAATAATCTAAATCGCAGAATTAAAAAAAGATCCATGTTTGATTTAATCATAGGAAAATAGTGATGATGAATCTATGGAAATTTAAAGTTGCAATTTTTTTTTCTATTCTAGTTTTATTTCGGAGTCTGTATATAAAGATTGTTATGAAATTACAGTATTCATTGTTTAAATCTGGCTTCTATTATATCATACTGAATGCAGACTACATAGGATATCATGGTATCTTGTAATAGGTGATAACCACATAAGAGATAGAACAGAGCAAAGCAAAAAAATGTTACTTGTTTGTACATTCGAGAAGCAAAAAGGAGCTAATCATCTGCTTGTGACATCTATTTTATGGCTATTATTTTGCTCTACACCATAGAGGAATAAAATTGAGCTGAGTCTTGGGTTCTTGGGGGTCCTTCTGGATCCACAGCTCAAATTAGAAGATCATTTGACGGCTGTGGCCAGGAGGACCTTTGCCCAGGTTCACCTGGTGCACCAGTTGCAGCCCTTTCTGGATCAAGAAGCATTACTCACAGTCACTCATACCCTCATCACCTCACGGCTAGATTACTGCAATGCTACTTGGGGCTGCCCTTGAAATGTATTCGGAAGCTTCAACTGGTCCAGAACGTGGCAGCACGAGTAGTCATGTGGGTTCCTCGATGCTCCCATGACACACCACTCTTGCGCAACTTGCATTGGCTCCCTGTAGGCTTCCGGGTCCAATTCAAGGTGCTGGTTCTTACCTTTAAAGCCCTACATGGTATTGGACTGGGTTACCTCCGAGACCGCCTTCTGCCACCATTTGCTTCCCAGCACCCCGTGAGGTCGCATAGAGTAGGCCTCCTCCGGATACCATCTGCTAGACATTGTCACCAGGCAACTCCCGGAGGAGGGCCTTCTCTGCAGCGGCCCCTGCCCTCTGGAACGATCTACCTCCGGAGCTCTGGAGTGTCCTGGACCTGTGAGTCTTCCGCAAAGCACTTAAGACCTGGCTATTCCAGCGAGCCAGATTAGATTAACCCACATAAATGTATTTAAGTTATTTGTTATTATTGTTGTGAGCTGCCCTGAGTCCTACGGAATTGAGCGGCATACAAATAAAAGTATTTATTTATTTATTTATTTATTTATTTATTTATTTATTTATTTATTTATTTAATGAATGCATGAATGAATATCTAGAATAAATTGTTTTCTGTATAAATTATAATCTTCCATATTAACTTCAAATTGTGATCTTTGTTTTACCTACTTTGCAGATTATTATATTATACAACTTATAACTTTACATCTTTAGGGGGATTTTATTAATATTTTTAATTAAAAATTATAGTGAGTGATGATAGTTTATCAAAGTACTGGCATTCCACCAGAAATCGTAATCAAAATAATCAGAAGATAAACTTAAAAATCAGTGAACCCACAGAACGTGAACTGGAGCCACCATTAAAAGTTCATAAAAGACTGAAAGTATCTGAGAACCTCCTGGAATAGGCCAGCCTGTTCTAACATGTTTGCATCAAAAAGGTTCCTGAAACTATATTATTTCAGCCACTTATGCAGCACCCTGATCCATGTTTTCTGTATTTCTACTGTGTGTTTATTATGAAGCTAGCAGGTCTTCTTGTTTGCAATTTTCACTAGATTTACCTCTTCCTTGAATTGTTAGCGATAAGGAGAAAACTATGTCAACTCAATTTGTCACGTACAAATGACTCAGATGGAGACTAGAATTTTCTGGACCCTGACAAAATGTAGCTGGTCATATTGTAGCAGATGTTGAACATTCATTACAATCAACCACTTTTCTACTCTTCTCTAATCCATGCCATTCAGATGCCTTCAGGAAATGATGCAGTATAATCCCTGGTCTGATTTTTAATTAAAGAGTCTGCATTAGAAATCCTCCAGGCCTTCAAGTGCTTGTCTCTCAAAATGTAACCAAAAGATGTTGATGAGCCCATTGTTCCACACTTTACTCTTTTATTTAAATAGTTAGCATTAGAGCTATGCAGTGATTCAGATTCATTTCAGAATAAATGCTTGGGAGTATGCACAAAGACAGCACCTGCCTGGAATAGGAAAGATTCCAAAATTATATTCAAAATTCCAAAGCGTTTTGGTTATCAGGTATTGGTACTTATTAACCACTGAAATAGTCATATTAGTTATTCTTACCTTATGAACAAGGTAAGTAAGTCAATAGGTCTTCCCAGAAACTTCCCAGAAACTGCAGACACCATAGTTATACTAGCAATTTCAGAACATGGAAATAATATGTTGTTTGACATATCTAGTCAAACAACATATGCAAACTGGTCCCCCACAGAGTTATCTAGAATGTATAGAAGTACTTCAAATCTTTGCTGGAAATGTAAAAGGCATGATGGGACATTTTATCATGTTTGATGGACATATAAAAAATCCAATAATATTGGATACAAGTACATAAAGATAGTCCTCAAAGTACGAATAGATGTTTAATTTGCTGTTCAAAGTTACACATGCAGCCCAAAAGTGTACTTACAACAGGGGTTCAAAGTTGCAATCAGCAAGAATCCTCTGCAGTCATATGACTTGATTTAGTCACTCCTGAAGCAGTAGTTAATTTTTAGTCCTATGGTTCATAAAACCTCGGAATTTATAGGCCTTGGAAATTACCTTCATAACCACGGGTGTCTTCTAGGTTGCA
>JANHGC010003554.1:64385-93742 GCA_027560395.1 Boaedon fuliginosus
ATTAGAGGCTTTGGACATTATCTCCCCTCCTATCAATATTGGAAAATTGGAACTGGACACTGAGAAATGACACGCACCATAAAATAGGGCCTCTCATTCTCAAGGGCAGTCCAGAAGTCTACCATGATTGATGGTATTTTAAAAAAATTAAAAGATTAAGGAAGACCAGGATGATTGCATCCCATCCTGTCTTAGTTCCTCTAGAGCTCCAATGCTACATGAAAATTCTTTGCTTTCCAAGGACTGGACATACCACATACCACATAAATCTGTGCACAATGCTTTATTGCAGCATGCATCTTCCTCAACAACAGGTTGTTACTCCATGTCAGCTCCACCCTTCTAGGCTTTGCAAAGTTATGTTGCCACATAAATATGTCTTTAATATTCAGTCCTTTATACTCAATCCTTTAATCTTAAAATCTATAATGTAGCATGTGAACTTTGCCTTTTTCCCCCAAAAGATTTTGCGCTGGTTGGGATGAGGTGCTGCTTCAATGCGATTGTTCGTAGTTGCTACTGAGCTCCAGGCAAGGGTCCAAGCTCCAGGCATGACTCCCACCAGGATACACTGCTCCTCTTGCCTGTTTGTAATATTTGCCAGTCTCTAGGCATTGCCTGTGCCTCTTTGCATGCAGTTTTTCCTCCTACATCCCCATACATACTCTTAGTGTTTGTTTTTGTAAGCTAAGAACTTAAATGGAGTGAAGCTGCCTCTGGATGTTGGCACATCTTTGAAAATTCCAGGATGTGGCTGTTAGACAGGTAGTTGGAACACTTGTATATATGCTTGTGAGTAAATTTATGAATGAATAAATTAATGCATGGGTTTATATTTTTATTTTTATTTTATTAAATTTATACCCTGACTCATTTCCCCGGTCAAGGGGAACTCGTTTCTGGAGCTCTAGGCTTTTACAACCCTTTGAGGAAAAAAACATGAGTTGTGCTCATCTTCAGGAAGTTTGATGACAAGCTTTTTTTCCTGGCTGCAACTGCTCTTCCAAGCACAGACAGGAATCCTAACTTCACTTCCTCACATGCTGCCATTATCCTACAACCCAGCCTGGAACATGACTGAAAAGGCTCCTAATGCAACTTTTCCTTCAAGGAAAACTGTGACTGCAGCTTTTTCACCTACTCAACAATTTTCACCAGATAAGAGGAAGTTGGAACTACATGAAAATCATTCTAGAACCAATATATCTTTGAATATTGGTGTTAAGAGTAGATAATAAAGCAATCATGGTAATTATTAGGATCCTTTTTTTCTTTTTTATTAAGTCATTTCACCTTGTCTAGATCTCTGCAGCATCCCGAGTTTTCCAGAAACCTTCAAAGATAATTTACAGAGGCCCAACAGCTCTTTAGCCAGTTCCTTCATTATCCTTGGGTGCCTTTCAGCAGGATTTGGGGATTTGAAAATATTCAAATTACAGAAGATCCTTTACCACATCTTTAAAACTTGCCCCCTTCTCAAATCAACATTTTCTTGGAGATAGGAGTCAGAAGTAATATAGGAGATAAGGGGATTTCTGTTTTCCCTTAGCCATCTGTTAAGATTTCTCCATCTGAAGCAAACAATGACTCCACTATCTCTTTTATTTTCCTCTTGCTGTTGAGATATTGGAAGAAATGCTTAACTGGACATTATCAACCATAGCTCCTTGTCTACCTTTCTTTCATTTTACATTTCTGAGCTGAACTATCATAGTTCTCAGTTAATCCATAGCCATTACTTTAAAATGAAATTAATTAAGGATTGCAGCCCCAGAGAATATTTCTTAATGATAGTGTGCTATTAGTCTGGTGGTGGAGAAGAGCTTGCTGAACAGATGGAATTCTCACTATGTCCAGGGTATATGGCATTCTTGAGGGATTCCTCATAATGAATGTTACATAATAACAAATAGGATGTGTAAAATGTTGAAATATTAGAATAAAAACCAAAATAAGAAAAACCACCACACCATAGAAAATTTCAAAGCCTTCTAGCTCAGTTGGTTGCTATTGATGTTTGTTTTCTTAATTAGATCCAGGATTTCTATGGCCGAAGAATAAAAATCTAAATTCTACACATGGCTATGAACATACATGTTCCCAAGGTAAGTCATCCACTGGGATGATCTCCATATAAAATCTTATTAAAATGAATGGCAGTGTGTGCATGCTCTTGAATTACAATAACCCATTTAACTTTGGGTTCTAGTAACTAGAAGATAAGCTTTTCAAAAACTGGTGAAAAACAAATAATAAAATATCTCAATCAAGCAATTAGAATTGTGATGCCAGTTGAATAAAAGCTGATAAGAGAAAAAGTGTTTTATTTGAAACTTTCCCAAACTATACAAAGCCATGGAAAATGTCTTCACTTCAGGTTGCTATCTGTTATAAGGGTTGAGCAAGATCTATCTGTCTGTTTTGTGCTTAAAGCATTACATATGTGATTAATATATTATTGTTCATAGCCTTTATTGCTCCCATTGGTCCTTAGTTCATTCTCAGTATTGCAAATCTCTTAAGTTTCTGAAAGAAATGAGGATTCATAATGTCCATATTATTTCAGATCTTGCAATTAGGTTGAAAAAGGAGAAAGTAGAGAAAGTTACACAGAGAGAGGGAATCACAGATAACCAGGTGGCTGAGTGAAGAACAAATGACAAAATATTCATTATGGCATCACACCGCAAGTTCCATGACTTTTATACAGGTAGTCCTCAATTTATAACCACGGTTGAGCCCAAAATTTATGTTGTTAAGTGAGATATTTGTTAAGTGAGTTTTGTTCCATTTTACGATTTTTCTCTCCATATTTGTTAAGTGAATCACTGCCGTTGTTAAATTAGTAACATGGTTGTTAAGTAAATCTGTTTTCCCCATTGATGTTGCTTGCCAGAAGGTCACAAAAGAGGATCACATGACTCTGGGACACTGCAACCATCATAAATCTGAGTTCGTTTCCAAGCATCAGAATGTAAATCACATAACCATGGGGATGCTACAAGTCGTAAGTATGAAAAATTGTCATAAGACACTTTTTTCAGTGCCACTGTCATGTCCCCGTCAGAGCCTGAATCTGCGGGGGAAGATGAGCTGGAACAGGAGCCGACAGAGATTGAGGGGGTAGCTCCATTGGCTTTGTAGGGCCAGTCTGGGCAGGGCTTTTCAGGATTAGAAAACCTTGTAGGCAGGGAGGAGCAGGGCCAGTCTGGGCAGGGCTTTTCAGGATTAGAAAGGCTTGTAGGCAGGGAGGAGCAGGAGACAGAACTCAGGCAATGAGCACCATCCCTTCCTGATCCTAGAGCACGAAGAGAGAAGGTGAAAAAAATGCAGACTGAGCCGGCTATGAAAGAGAGTGCCCCCTCCCTTCACAAGGCATACCTGGGGACTAAGATGTAAAGAGATGCCAGTGGGTGGGGCAATTGTCTAAAGATAAAAGTCAGAATATTTTGAGTTTCATAATGGTGAGAAAGTTTATTGTGATAGTTTTACAAATGTAACATTTATTTCTGTAAAAAAAAACAAAAAAAACATGGAATTTAACATCATGCATTCCATAATAAATTATCAAGCTGTATTATTTATATGATAGATGATGACAATGAATGGATAGATACTTAGGGGCATGGAAGATCCTTGTAAGACTTGGATCATTCTGCATTGGTATATCAAACATTTTGTATGCCATCTGGTAACAAGAGCATAGAAATCTGACTAAAGGGAATAGCCATCTGCTTTTGTCAGAAGGGAAACCACATGCATTGCTTGAGGATTGATGCAACCCATCTGCAGTCCAGGGGGTACTAAGAAGGGAGCTTTGCCTTCAGCGCAAGGAAAAGATGTTGAGATTCTAAGGATCATCTAAGGGAGTTAGCATGGATACATCCGCGTTAACATGGATACATCTTTGGTGAGAAGTTTGTAATGAATTGTGGTAGACTTTCCATTTTGCAGATATTGTATTTTAGAAAAAAAAAAATCATAGATGCCAGACAGATCTGGATGTGAATTTTGAGTTTTATAAAGAGTGGCATATCCAGATTTCTTCAGTTTGGTTTCTTTCAACCAATTCATTTAATTTCTGTTTTCAAGAATATGAGAAAAAAAATTATAAAAAGAATATTGCAATCTAAGTAGTCTAACTCTGTGCTTGAAGAAAGAAGTCAAGAACTCCAGTGTCCATGAGAAAATGTGTTCTGGCATCTAAAGGAAGGTCACCAGAGAGGAAAGCTCATCAGGGATGAATGAACTCTTGACTTTGGCACCTCAGGTTGGGCAAGCCAGATATAGCATTTTATATATAGCACAGTGACTTTTATTATGTCATCAACCTTTTCAAGTAGGCCAAGTCAAGAAGCAGATACTGCAAGGATTTTAGGAATGCTCCTTTATAGGGAGTCCTCGACTTACAACAGTTCATTTAGTGAGCCGTCAAAGTTACAACAGCACTGAAAAAAGTGGCTTATGACCATTTTTCACACTTATGACTCTTCTTAGCATCCACATGGTCAAGTGTTTTACATCTGGATGATTGATAACTGATTCACAGTTATGACGGTTGCAGTGTCCCGGAGTCATGTGATCCCCTTTTGCAACCTTCTAATTAGCAAAGTCAATGGGGAAACCAGATTAACAACCCGTAGTGATTCACTTAACAAATGTGGCAAGAAAATTTGTAAAAGTTGATTAGGGAAGGTGGGATATAAATTAAATAAATAAAATAAAAATAAATAAAATGAGGCAAAGCTCCGTAACTAATTTCTCACTTAACAACATAAATTTTGGGCTCAGTTGTGGTTGTAAGTTGAGGACTACCTGTATTCTATAACAGAATCTTGAAAGCATGCCCAAAATCAAGGTGAGGCTGTTTTGACTTTCTTTCTCATCTCTGGCATGTCCAAGACTTTCTTAAAAGGTCTCTCATAACCTTTCAATGCCAGCTCTAAATTCCATTACACATATAAATTGTTTGCTTCACAAGCAATGGACCTTATCAATAAAAACTGGCAATGTGTCATAAATGAACTCGCTCATGTTACACTCAATGTTGGGGAATTAGAAGTCTTTCCACACATTTTTAATACTGGAAATTTCTTTCTAACTGATGAGAAGTCAAGGGGTAGAGCTGCATAGCTAGGTTTTGTTTGGATAGGAATGATCACTGGGAATTTATTTATGAAATGTACAAGAAAATGTATGGGAAACATATTCCTGAATTGTTTCCCACGAAACAATTGTTTCCCACAAAGCAGAGGAATCTTAAAAATATTTTAGATTTACCCATTCCAGCTTCCTGCTCCTCGTTATCTGTTTCTCTGAGTGTCACATTCTGAACTGTGAAATTATTACAGAATACTCCATTTCCAAACCATGTATCATTTGCCAAGTAACTAAACAATAGTTATTGATTCACAACAGAGCTGGTTCACACCACACTATAGTCAAGTAAAGTAGACAAGACTGTCCTAGTGGGGGAAAGTGCTCTTAGCTTTGGTGAAACAGCAAGCGTGGCTCTATGATAGGTATTCTGTCATGTTTATAAGTTCAGTCATCTCTTCATTTCAAAGTGAGTTGTGGTTTCAGTTCCATTAGCACTATTTTATTTATTTCATCAAATTTATTGGCCGCTCACCATACAAGGTAACTCAGGGCGGCTTACAATAATAAAAGATATAGCTATATAAATAAAATACTACAAAAATATAAAATACAAAAGATAGTAGCTAAAAGATAGGGAAGGAGGGAGTAGAATGGGGTGTGGGGAGATGGGATCTGATATTAATCTATCAACCACCTCCAACATGAAGCCCTTCCTAAGTTATTTGAATATGTTTTGATTTTTTTTCCAGCCAAACCCTATTATGTTAACATGATTATAAAGCCAAATTCATGTTCCATAGCAGATTGCCGTGGATTAATTTACTATAAAATAATTTACCAATTATTTATGCCAGTATTTTCCAACTTTGTCAACTTCTAGGTGTGTGAATTTCAATTCCCACTATTTTAATTAATAGTATGCTGGTTATAGAATTCTGTTTGAAGTTTATCCCGAGAATTGCCACATTGCCATAGACCTGTGGCCCAATAATAAAAAATCAAATGACAAACATTCTGAAAGAGTTCAAGTCAAAAGTTACATTTAGATGTAAATAAGGGACCTTTTACCATTTATGGTGGACACGTGATAAAGCAAATAAATATTGGAGTAGAATTCATACTCTAAAACAGAAAATTCTTCAAGTGAATATAAAGATAAAACAATACACATTTCTTCTGGGCTTTATGGAAAAAGACTTGGAAAATTTTTTGGAACTTTGATGTTATGCAGGAAGAACAGAAAAATAGAAGGAGATTTAGATTCCCACAATAGACAAATGGCTGGAAAACTGAGTTAGAAATGGTTAAATTGACTGTTTTGGTCAAATAAAAGAATATAACTACTTTTGTTTCTACTTAGAAACCACTTCTGGACTTCATGCTTGAGGTGGAAAAAATGAAACTTTGAATTTGGGTTTTACTGATTAGATAGATTTGTTGTTATAGAAATGGCTAGTTTATACTATTATGGAAAAATAAAGTTGAGTTTTGAGGTTAATGGATTATTCTACTGCACCAAATCAGAGATCAATGCCTTTTCCCCCTTTTTCTCTACACTTCCCTCTTCCCCTTTCCCTCCCTTCTGTTTCCTACTACTTGCGTTTGTATTTTTGTATTTTATATTTATAAGATAATAAAACTGTTAAAACTTGAAAAAAGTTACATTTATATATGTCCCACATCTTGATTGTTAAATGTTCCCTTTCAGTGGTTCAAGCGTTCTGCAAAGCTCAACAACTACTTGGCCATTTTTATTTATTTCCAAAGAACAACTCAAGCCAAATGAATATTCCTTACAAATGTTTTCTGTTGAAGTAAGAACAATAGAACGGTGGATAGCCAGCCCTCCCGCTGAATTTAAAAAGAATTTCATCCCACAAAAGTACATGCAGAATGCACCAAGCAGTGTACCATAAATGGATCTCTGTACAGAGACTTGGGATTATGAGGGGTCCTTGTGCTGGTTTTCTTGCAGACCTTTCATTACCCTAACTAGGTAACATCATCAGTGCTATCAGTTTTACCTAGAAATATCTGCAAGAAAACAAGAAAGCTCATAGAGCACTAATGTCCCCTTCATTTCAAATATTCTCCTTTATTGCTATTTGGGATTATGCATTACATGAAGCCATAGTTTGTTTTAATCCTGATTTATTTTAAAAGCCACTATAACTGGGTTATATTCTGTAGCAAGATAGTTTACATTAGCATGAATAATGAACCCAATCAATACCTTTTCCCAAAAGGCATGAGATACACAAGAGACATAACACCTTGTAGTGATCACATTTTTTCCTACATAGAAATATTAACCAATGTTATAAACTAGATGTTTTCCTGATATATATTGGAATTAAAAATCCTAAAATTCCCAGCCAACATGACTAGGTCTGATTGAGATTCCCAACCCAAATGGAAGATAACAGGTTATTTTATTTTATTTTATTTTATTTTTGTCCTGCCATTATTATTTTTACAAGTAACTGCAGGATGGCAAACATATCCAACGCACCTTCCTCCTATTTTTTCCCATAACCACCATCCTGTGAAGAGGGTTGGGCTAAGAGAGAGTGACCGGCCCCAAGTCACCCAGCTGGTTTTCCTGGCTAAGGCAGAACTTGAATTCAACAGATTTCTAGCGTGGATCCTTAAGTATTTAACCAAACTGGCTAAGGAAAATCTGTGTAAAAAAAAAAAAGTATACATTCACAGCAATGACTATTGTATCTCCTAATGAAAAGGATCCTTGTCCTTACACCAACAGATGTTAACAGAGGTAAACATTGTGATGATGTATTGAACTGTCATCTTATTATAGGAGACAAACAATGCAGAACTGCCTTAGAAAACCATTTTGAACTTGTTTCATAAAGGTAAATAGCAATAGCCCTTAGACTTACATACCGCTCCATAGTGCTTTATAGTACTCTAAATAGCTGAGAGTCAGCCTATTTCCCCCAACAATCTGGGTCCTCATTTTACTGACTTTGGAAAGATGGAAGGCTGAGCCAACCTTGAGCCGGTCAGGATCCTGGCTGTGAGCAGAGTTACCTTCAATACTACATTCTAACCACTGCATCACAACAGCTCTTCATGCTGGTAAATGTTGGTGAATGGCTCAATCCAAGTTTTAATTAATGTTTTGAATTGTTCTATACAATGCTGGGAGAGGAAAAAGAAATAATTTTATGAGAGAAAATGTCATGGCACTTTTGGAATTTTAATTTTGGGAACTGAGTTATTAAAAAAAACAAACTACACCAAATAGTTTATGTTTTCCAAGCCGTGAGAAAGTTTTCCCTTTACAATCTTCTAATACATGTTTTGGGTATGTTGTGTTCCATCAGAGACCATTATGGCTATGTAACTATTCTGTGTGAGGAATCAAAATTCTGATTCAAATTAACTTCCAAATTAACTTGACATCTGAATCAATTTGGATAATTTCAGATGCTGCTTTGCACATGTAGAAAGATATTCTCTGAATGTCTTTTCCGAATTGAAAACTGATAAGCCTCTTCCAAATGGGAGGGCTGCATCAGCCTTAAACTACCATTACCACTGTGTCACTATCATACTATAGGAATGGCATAATTCTTGGAAAACCATTACACAGAAAATAAATAAGCTAGAAGTATGCCCTCTGGAGCTTTGTGATGACTCTTGCCTTACAAAAATCTTACAGCAGAACACTTTCTTATGTGACATCCATCCTTTGCAACACCATACCACCCAAGGTTAAGTTGTCCAATTTCACTTGCTGCATGTCTTTAGGGAAACCTGGCATGGGATCAGAATAGTTGAACCTGTAAGGTTGCATGGTTTCCCTGATGGCCATGGCATGTTTTTTGCTCTGGTTGTTCCTAATTTAATGTTGTTTTTTTGTTAGTCTGCCTGAATTGCATTTAGCAACATATTTAATAAGATAGATGAAGATGGATACATCAATTGAAATCAATAAGTTTCCCTTCCTGAAGTCAAAGTGCAACTCTTCAGGTGTGAATCAAGTAGCAAAACTGTGCCACTCTCTCTGTTATTTTGAGAATTTTTTTCCTCCCTGCCAAAACAATCAAACAAGAATTATGAGGCAAGGCAGTAGCTGCAGTGCCAGGTTTTCTATTTCTATACTGTCTAACTACATTGCCATCCCATGTTCCCTCTTCTTTTTCATTCCCTAACTTTAGGAAACAGCAGGGAGATATTTGCATACTGACCAATCCTGCTTCAGAAGGTCATGGATAGTGACACCCCCCCCAGTGCGTTAACCACAGTTTGTTGAATAATTTACATCAACTATGCTCATATAACACACTAAAACCTAATCACACTTTGGTTCAGCATGATGCCTGAACACAGCATCATAATATGTTAACACTTTTAGAATCAAATGTTTTAATAGAGAAAATGCAAACTTTAATCCCAGCTTCTATACTTCTGCTATTGGAACTCAAGAAAAGCGGTTATTTTAAAACAGTAATCACCTATCTCCTACTTTTTATTTCTATGAAAGCCAAAGCAATTTTGTTGCTACTTCTCCAGGGTCAATTACTTTTGCCTCTCCTGTGTTTCCATGTTGCAACATGTCTAAACATTTGTTGCATACAACAGCCAAGTGGACTTGACTACCCTTTAATACACAAAGGTGTTAACTTTCCTTATCACCAGGGCTTATCACCAGTACTGTAACTGGTGACCAAAACCAAAACTGCTTTCAAATATGCCCTTCTTTAGAAGAAACTCCCTTTAAACTTCACACCATATACAACAGATTTATAGCAGTGCTTTTGATCCTTGGCAATTTTAAGATGTGTGGGCCTCAACTCCCAGAATTCCTTAGACAGTATGACTAGCTGGGGAGTTCTGGAAGTTGACATCCACACACATCTTAAAAGTTGCTGAGGATGAAAAGCATTGGTTTATACTATGCTTCTGTGTATTTTTGATTTGTGGAGTGACATTTAAAAGCTTCAAATGGGGGGTTGTGGCACTCAAAATATGTCTTGTGTGTCTCTGTGTGTTAATTATGTAACATTTGATCTCAGTGAGCCATTTAAGAATCAAAGTCCCTTTTCTGCAAAATAAAAAATGTTAAACTTGGCTCACAGCACAAAGAACAGTGAAAATTGATAATTAATTGATAATTAATCACATATATAGTACTTATTGATGTACCAAGTTGGTACATTCTATATCTGTATCTTTGCCTACATATTAACAGCATGCTAAAATCCCAAGGTTATTTTTACATGGATAAAATAAGAGTTAAACCATCCAAAGTCACCAGATGACACTTGAACTCTGAATTTGGAAGCCTGAATGCTAGAACACCATCAATTTTACAATTTGCCTGGCTGGCCTATGTGACACAACTGAGATAAATTGATTACAATTGACCAAACTACTGCTTTATTCTTTAAAACCAGGGAAAATGAGCAGATATCATTCTATCTATAGACAACACTGGTAGGTGTTGCAAGGGCAATCTATGTGACTATTTCTACTGCAACTAAGCACACATTTCTTTTTTCTTATCTGTATCAATGTAAACAATTCTGAATGTCCAGTATACTGGACATTTTGGAATTTTGGACAAATTATGGAAGAACAATGTGGAGACTTAGATTCGTACTGAGTTATAAGCTGTAAACCATAAACCACAAGCCTAATTGTAATTTAATCAATAAAACATGTTCAAAACATGGCTTTTCACAACGCTTAACCCCAGTCTGAGTTAGGGCTAATGATAGAGAAAATGATTTACTTGAAGAAGTCTACCAATTCAATTATTTGTTATTTCCTGTTTGTTATATCACTGGAGTGGGGAAAAACTCATCTAAAACCATGGAAAACTTCAGTCAATGAACAGGTGAGAAGTGAGCAACAATTTGGCTAAGTTCCACATCTGGTTGTAAATGATAGAAAATTTCAGATGTCTATGAGACCACAGGGAAAAGGTTATAATTTCCACCCTACTGTTTGCATGAGGCTGTGATTTAGGATAGTTATTTTTTACACTAGTAGGTGTGATAATATTTCAGAAGCTTAACATGTCTTTCAGCAGGAAATAACATAGCTGCAATTTCTCCTACGGTATTAACAAAATTAACACACACAAAAATGAAAGTGCCTTTGCTTTCTTCTTAGCCATCTCAAGCATAATTCCATATTTAACAACAAAAATGGAATTGTATCTTAAAGAACGGAACACTGTATTCAAATTTATTTTTTAAAAATAATTATAAAGTCAACTGAAAATGCAGGAACCCTGAAGTCTTAGGTTTGGGCTTTGCCTACCTCTGTGTAGGGGCTAGGAATGCTGTGGCTGACACATCTGAAGCAGACTGACTTACATAACATCTCCCAGTCTTATGCAACAAGGTGGCACTGCAGATACTTCTCCAGAGTGCCTCAAAGGGGAAAAAAAGGACACAAACGAAATAGAACTGTGCAAAAAGCAAAATTCCAAAATCATTGATACTATCTCCCCATAATGTATTCAGGATCAGAAAATAAATTTTCCATACTGTATCAACCTTGCTGCTGGGAATCCTAAGTGTTCTCTTTGTGCATATCTTATATTTATGTCTCAGTTAATTAAGCACTGTAAAAACCCATAGGGATTAAGGCATGATACATTGAAGGCTAGTGCTTTTAACACATTTATTGGAGATTTGTAGCATGACTGTTAAATGAATAACAGTAACAGTAATTTAAGTAATCCTTTTTTTTTAACCTTTCCATTTCAAATTGTTTCCATCTCACCTCTTAGAATATTGATACACAACCGTTTTAAAAAAGTTATATACACAGATCTCTTTTCTTTTCTCTTGGCAAAAAGAAAACTACACTCATTCACTTGCTGCTAATAAGTGTGCACAAGGTTGGAAACGTAAAATAGATTTAGGGGCTGTTTTGACTGGTAAAGATGTTAACAGTATATTCCACTGAGAAAATATAATTTGAGTGAGAGTGGTGCAGTAATTAAAGTGTTGGATGAGGACAAGGAAGACTAGATTCAAGTCTAGCTTAAGACATGGGTGCTCACTTGTCAGTGTCAGACACTTTTCTAATAGGGCTGTTCTTCCAAGAGACAACTAGAAGAAAGGAGCACTGTGTATGCCTCCTAAATTTAAGGCAGGATATAAATCAAAGCAGCAAGCTGTCTTATTTATAGGAACCAAAGGGGGCCTCAGACTGAAGCAGTGGGATTCTGGCATTCACCTTTTCTCCTGAAGCAGTTATCTCACACTTCCTTCCACAAACAATAGTTCTAACCTAAATTTTACAAAAATAGTATGTCTGTAAGAGCAACCTAGTAAAACATTAAGAGCCCTTGGCTGGATTTATAAAACTGAGGACTAATTCTGGTTAGTTTGTGATTTCACCTGCTGTGAGTGGATCCAGACAAGCGTGGTTAACTAGTGGTTCAGTATATGCAGAGCAAAGCCATACAAGTGGAGCAATTTAGGAAACCATGGTTTAGCTAGCTACAGGTAAGCAAGTTGCGAAACCACTTTAACTTGCGGGTTCAGGTTCAAATCTTCATTCGACCAGTAGCTTTTGGTCAGTCTCAGGGTTGTCACTGTAAAGATAATAAAGATAATAATAATAATAAAAAAGAAGTTTAAGCTGCTTCGATGCTTTTAAGGAATATTGTAGAAGAATACTTGCATATGATTTTTTTTAAAAAAGCAACTAAAACTTCTCCATTGCAGCAGGCAGGAAGGAGATGTAGCGATGACATCCATGTCAGGAAATTCCAGACTTCCCGAATCCTGCTTCTCAAGAGCAGCCACAGAATTGCAACAGAAAGAAGAGGCACCGATTCTTCTCAAGTTTATCTAAAAAGATCTCCTGCACCACAACAGAAGAAACTGTGCACTAAACTGGCCAGATGTCTGAGACCATGAATTCACAATGATTTCCAAAAAGGAGATGAATCTACCGCGTCTGGAAAAAAGCTCGCCGTTTGCCTTCTCTCTTTTCCTAATAAACATGTGTGGTTTTTGTCTCCTCTTTCCCCAGTTTTTCTCTCTTCTACCTCCCGCCATTTTCCTTTCATCTGCTGGCTTTGTTTCTAAGGCCTAGATAAATGATTCCAAGTCTCGCCAGCCACGTCTTCTCTTAACAGCGACCCTCTAAGATGTTATTCCTGACGACACCCACCCCGCAATGTGCGTTTCCAAGACAGGTGAGGAAACCGAGCGAGCAACGGAAGAATGACCCGCTCGTATGAGTGGGAACAACCGCTCCTTCGGCTCGCCACCGGTGCCTCTTGGAGTCTCCTCCCCGCCGCCTGGGGGTCAGCCCATCTTCCTCCGCCCTCCCTCCCCTTTAGGGTCCATCTGTTGGGCTTTTCAGCAACCCTTCTCCTCTAGCGCCTGGCTCACGCGAGCCCCTCCCTCCCTGCCTGCCTGCCTGCCTTGCGAATCTTCCCCGGCCGTCACCTAGGAAACTAGCCGATACCGTGTAAATAGGCACCCTGAAAAAGCAATGCAGCCGGTAACAAAGAAGCAATAAAGGAGCCGAGCTTCTCAAATGAGACTAAGAAAGAAAAGGAGGGGAGGGAGAGAGGGAAGGAAGGGAGATGGGGGGGGGGATCACAACCCAGACTAGCTCAGTTTGTCCTCTCCACCCCTTTTGATGCAGATGCTGGAAGAGAAGCGTCTCGCTGCCTTCTAGACATAATTCGCAGCAATTTGAACCAAGAGAGACCAGATAATGCAGATGGAACGTAACCGCGGTTTTTTGACGGTTTTTTTTTTCCCAGTGAAGAAAATCAACAGGCTCCAAAGTGCATTTTACAAGCGCCTGGATGTTAATGGATTTATCCAGATTACGTTTCGGTTCGGGAGTGCCACATGTTCACCAAAGGGGTCGGTTTTCTTCCACTATAGCTGTTCTGTCGACTGCCTGCCCGGGTTCCCTAAAGGACGATAAGCCATACTTGTTGGCACTATGCATGTCTCCCCTCCCCCCTAAAAAGCAGCTGCTTTAGGGAAATACAGAAAGTGAATAATTCATTGAATTGAAACAGCGTGTTCCTTCCCCTTTCTAAAAAGAGTGGGGGGATGAAGATACGAGAAATGCATTTTGCACGAATGGCTTTCTATCCGGAGATCCATATATTCCCGGAGTAGATTGAACTGGAGAAAGGAATTGTATCTGAAAGAATACCGCGGGGGAGAAATGGCAATGAGGAAGGAAGGAGGAGTTTGATGTTTAAACACACACACACACACACACACAAATGCCTTGTGATGAATTTTGCCCGCTAGGAATGAAATATTCCTTGACTGAGTGCCATCTTGCTAAAAATACTAGAATGTTGGCAGGGGAGGGGGGCTTGGGGTCGGAATAGCGGCAAATGCATAAATCTGCACTCGTCACACAATGAAACGGGAGTGGGGAGAAGAGGAAAGAAAAAGTACATGCCATTAATCTTGAATTCTTCACCCCCCACTCCCAAAACAGCCCACCGGCTTCTTAACGTTTCCGGGGGAATATATGTAATTCGCTCGACCCCCTTGGTATGTGCTTTGCAAGCAGCGAAGCGAGAGAGATATTCCCCCCACACACACACACATACACACACATTTCTTATGGCTCCACTGTAGTGATTTAAACCCAAGGGATAGAAGCAGCAACTCAGCAAGGATTAAGCAGTTAAGCACATCTGCTGGCATTGGCATGTATGGGGTTGTGGGGAAATGAGAAACTGATAGGATCCGGCTGCTTCTTGCTCTTAAAACAAGACCCCCACCCCCACCCCTTTCTTTCGCAATCCATAATCTTGGAATTGTCATACAATGCAAGCCATCATGGCTCCGACAAGCAACATATACAACGATTCAGATTTGAGCTCCTTCGAGTTGGAAGTCTTTTTCAGTTACACGTGGATGCTATTTAGGCACACAAGGAGAAACCAACATTCCTACGGTACTAGCTTCCTCATAAAAAAAAAAAGGTTTCGCATTCTCGGCAGTTTCCCAAAAAGATTGAAATCCGAACTAATCAGGCAGCGAAATTTAATTAGAGCTGTAGGCTCCTCACATTTTTTTCTCTCCACTCCGTATTGTTGGGGGAAGGGATTAAGCGTTCTACCGCCAAGGTAACAGCGGCAGCTGCTTTAAGCATTTTTCACATCTGGCCTACAGACCTCATAATTTTCAACTCATGATCTCCCTTAGCGAAACTCGATCTACGTGGTTTAAATACCTTCCAAATTGGGAGAATTGAACAATTGCATCCAATTAAAGGGGGGGAGGACCAACCCTCCCTATCTGTTTTTTTTTTTTTTTGGAAGAAGCTGGAGTGGGCAGGAGGAATAGAGGGGGCGGCAGCGGGGGCGAGAAAATGAAATCACAAACGCACACAAGTCAAACCATTGTCTCTAACTTAACGGGTGGGGAGGGGGAGAGACTCAAGACAGCAAACAGAGGCTACCAACCCTGCAAGTCAAAATCTCCCCCCTCCCCTTTATTTTTTTTGCGGAGCATTTGGCAGGGGGCAGTAAACACCGTGTATCTTCCGATTTTTCTTTTTAGCAAGAAATCAGAGCACAAGTCTTAATGCCACTAATTTATTTATGTTCTTCGGAGCATTAATTATCAGTCCAAGGCCGAATTCAAATTATTGCAATCGCAGCTCCATTGTTCGCTCCAATTGGAGGCCCCGCCCTCTCTTTTGTCTGGCGGCGCGTTGATTGGTGGACGGCGGGTGGGGGCTGCCGTCAGTGCTTGGGAAGCCCATTCATCTGTGCACTTGGGCGTTGGACTCCGCATCTTATTAGCGACCAGGGAGATTTCTCCATTTTCCCCTTGTCTACAGTACGGCTACAAATCTGGGATTTTTTTTTATTACTTCTCCTTTTTTTTTGTACTAAACTTGGGCTTCTGATATTTTTGCTCGACTATTTTCCTGCCTTTTTTTATTCCCCTTTCTTCCTCTGCTGCTGTCTTTTTTTGGCCTCTCCAGCTTTATTAAAAAAAAAAAGGAGTGCATATATTTAAACATATTCGGCTCTCTTCTCTTTTTCCCCCCCTCCTCCCCCACTGGTGTGTGAGTGTGTGCGCGCGCGCGCGCCTGTGTGTATATCGCTGCTCTTCAGGCTGCTGGTCGCCCAGCATTTTATACGAACGAACCTACTGTTCTTTGTTTGCCTTCTTTTGGATCTGCCGAGTTTCTTTGTTGAATAAACCAGCATGGGCGCCCAGTTCTCTAAGAACGCTGCAAAAGGCGAAACTACTGTTG
This sequence comes from Boaedon fuliginosus, assembly GCA_027560395.1. Taxonomy (NCBI): domain Eukaryota; kingdom Metazoa; phylum Chordata; class Lepidosauria; order Squamata; family Lamprophiidae; genus Boaedon; species Boaedon fuliginosus. The sequence continues at coordinate 80,739 of JANHGC010003554.1, forward strand.
CTGAAAAACCCGGAGAAGCGGTAGCTGCATCTCCTTCCAAGGCGAACGGACAGGTAAGAAGAGGAGCGGCTAATGGATTGTTAACTGGTTTCTGGGCTGAGTGCAATGTTTGTTCTGCTTCCCCCCTTCCTTTTTCCCGGGAGGGGCCCGAATGGCTTTTCAACCGATCACAACTCTCTCTTTAAAAGCAAATATAGTGGCTGTTTTATGGTACCGTGTTTATGTGGGGTTTATTTTTTGAACCGGTTGCATGTGTAATGCAGTGGTGGTGGTGGGGAGGACAATGCAAGATGCTTGCCTGCTGTATGGTGTCCTCTTCTTCCTAGCTGGTCTCCGCAGGAAAGCTAATTTACCACCATCCTTTTTTTTTTGGCTTGTATATGCTTTGGTGGTCGGGTTGAATATGCTCTCCCGCGGTTTCCTGTACTTTAACAGGCTGCTTCCCCACCCCCCATCCCCGCCTTTGGCGCCTTAAGGGAGATCTACTTGATGGTGATAGAACTGCCGGAGAGACCTGAAAGCAAGATTGAGATTAGGGGCGCTGGAGAGTTGTCCGCGTTATAGAGGAAGGGGCTGTCGTGCGTAAATTGTCCTTCTCCATCTTGCTTTGCTCGTAGCTTACAGCTTGGGCTCTGGTGGCCTCTTCTATATTCCCTTTCGCTGTGGCCCGCTTAACGCAGATGCTCTTCTGAAATTCGGTGACTTTTTAAGGATGAGAATGAGGGGAAGCGTTGCGTGGATGAAACGTACATTGGCACGCTTCCTGGGGAAACTGACCCGCGTGTGGGTCCTTCGCCGCGGCTTGAACCTGGGATAGCGGTATATCTTACAAGGGTGTTGTAATCCGCCCCGTATCCAGGCACTTTGTGCTCCTTCCAGTAGTGTGTCTTAAAAGAGGTATGGGATTCGTCCCACCCGGGCTCTCGGCCGGTGCCACCTTGGCCCGCGATATGCCACCCTGTAGTTGCTCCAGAAAGAAACCTTTGAGGGCGCGTTCAAGCCCAGAGCCAGAGCGAGCAACAGATGCGACCGGGTGAGTGGTTGGCAGCGCCTCTTGCCTCGATTAAACCGAGGCGGAAAAATGAGGGCTGCCCGTTTTCTGCTTCGGAACTGAGGAAAAGGTGATAGGAGAGAAAAGAAAGCGGCTTGAATAGAAGCGGACGGGGAGCTTTGTTCATTGGAGCCGGTTGTGGCCGAGCTCGCTCCTCCCTCAGCGTTGTTCCCTGGGCTGTCCCACCGTCGGCCTCGAGGAGTGCAAGACGGAGCCACAGTGCCCTCTAGAGGCCGGCTCTGGCTTGGTGGCGGCTTGGATCTGTCGAGGGAGAAAGAAGAGAAAGGGAAGCGCGGAACGAGGGCCGGGCGATGTGTCTGGAGAATGATGACGCGGGCTTCTCGCCGCGCAGCGCCCCTTAAGAGAGTAACTGGAGGAAAGGCGTGGGGGGGCGTGGCTTAGCTAGGCTGTGGGTGGCGTGTTCCCCCTTCTTCGCAGACTTTGGCGACACGTCACGCGCTTTTCCTCCCAAGAAAGCCGCGGGAAGGTCTGTGGCAACGTGCTGCCACAGATCACCAATTTGTGACTTGATCTCACTCTGTCTCTGTCTTAACAGCTTGTGATCCTTGGCTGGTTTTTATTTTTGTTTTGTTCTTTGGGTGCCTTCAAGTCGATCTTGAATCCTGACCACAAGTTCCTGTAGTTTTCTTGGCCTTTTTTCCGGGAGTGGGGGGCCAGGGCATGGTTTACCATTGTTTTTTTCCCTAGGGCTGAGAAACAGCAACTGGTCCACAGTCGCCCAGTTGGCTTTCTGTCCAAGGCAGGACTAGAACTCACAGTCTCCTGTTTTTTTTAAGCCTGGTGCTTTAACCACTAGACCAAAGTGAGGCTGCTGTGGACAGGGCTTCAAACTCCTAGTTGCTCCAATTTTGCTTTGGAGGAGACTCAGGCAGTGTTTTCTTCCCCTTGGTGCCCTCTGGATTGGACTTCCCCTCCCAGAATTTCGCCATTGGGCTTCTCCTAGAGCTTCTGGGAGATGAAGTCTCCAACCAGAGGCTGCCTTGCACTGGGTCTTAAGAGAGCGTGCCCTCCAATAATACAGTCATTTTCCTCTTCCAGGAGAACGGCCACGTGAAGGTGAACGGTGATGCCTCCCCAGCAGCTGCAGAGGCTGTCAAGGAGGAAGTCCAAGCAAACGGCAGTGCGCCAGCGGAGGAGTCGGTCAAGGAAGAGCAGAGCCCATCCGAGGCTGCCTCCGAAAAGGAGACTGCCGAAGCGGAGAGCACAGAGCCCGCCTCGCCTGTGGAAGGGGAGACCTCCTCCAAGACCGAGGAGGGAGCAACCCCGTCTTCCAGTAATGAGACCCCGAAAAAAAAAAAGAAGCGCTTTTCCTTCAAGAAGTCTTTTAAGCTAAGTGGCTTTTCTTTTAAAAAGAACAAAAAGGAGTCTGGGGAAGGAGCAGAGAACGACGCTGCGGCTGCTTCGGAAGGGGGAAAAGCTGACACGGCGGCAGCCGATGCGGAGCCTGCGGGCAACGAGGAGGCCAAGGCTTCCCAGGAGGTGTCGCCTTCAGCCCCTGCCGCTGGTAGCAGCACAGAGGACGCCAAAGAGGAGACCGGGGGTTCCCAGGAAGCTCAGTTGGAAGAGACTGCCCCAGAAAAGCCTGCAGAAGAGGCCAAGGCTCCTGAAGAACAGAAGCCAGAGGAGAAACCAGAAGAGGTGCCAGCGGCTCAGGTCCCAAGTGCTACCCCCGAAGCCACCTCAACTGAGCCAGAGGCAGCCAAAGCAGAAGAGCCAGTGGCAGCGGCGGCAGCGGCTCCTTCACAGGAAGCTGCCTCTGAGTCTAGTCCAGAAGCTCCACCCACCGAGTCGGCAGAGTAAAACAAGGCAATGAAAAGAATGGCAATTTTGAGATGATTGAACTTTTCTTCCCCCCTGTTTGTTTGTTTGGAGTGGTGCCAGGTACTGGTTTTGGAGAACTTGTCTACAACCAGGGATTGATTTAAAAGATGTCTCTCTTTTCTCTCTCTCTCTCTCTCTTTCTCTCTCTTTCGTCTCTACCCACAGATCCCATCTCAAATCATTCTGTTACCACCATTCCAACTTGGTAGAGGAGAGACTAAATGCCTCCCTTTGCCTTGTTCCTCCTTTTTTTTACATCAGTATTAATGTTTATTGCATACTTCGCATCTTTATTCAAAGTGTAAACTTTCTTTTCTTTTGTCAGTCTATGGACATGCCCATATATGAAGGAGATGGAGGAGTCAATAAGGGATAGCAAATGAAGTGATGGGGTCACAATGGGGAATTAGTGGTGCAGATAATTTGCCAAGAAAATGTGCCACAGGAAATAAGGGGTTAGTCTTTTTTTAAAAAAAGAAAGTTATTACAATGTATTTTGTGAGGCAGATGTTCTATAAGGTTTACAACACTACAAGTCTTGATTAAGAAAGAAAAAAAATCCAATACTCAGATTAAAAAAAAATCATAGTCTTAGGAAATTCATTTAAACCATAGGAACTTTCACTTATCTCATGTTAGCTGTACCAGTCAGTGATTAAGTAGAAATACAAGTTGTATAGGCTTTATTGTTTATTGCTGGTTTATGACCTTAATAAAGTGTAATTATGTATTACCAGCAGGGTGTTTTTAACTGTGACTATTGTATAAAAACAAATCTTGATATCCAGAAGCACATTAAGTTTGCAACTTTTTGCCACCCTGCCCATTTTTTTTTTGTAAAATTGCAGTAATCTTGGACCTTTAAAAAAAAACAAAAACCACACACTATTTTAAACTCAACCAAGCTGTGATAAGTGGAATGGTTACTGTTTATACTGTGGTATGTTTTTGATGACAGCAGACAATGCTTTCTTTTTCCAGTTGTCTTTGAAAATAAAAAGAAAACAATTTCAGATGCAATGGTTTTTGTGTAGCATCATGTCTATCATGTTTTTTGTAAATACTGGAGAAGCTTTGACCAATTTGACTTAGAGATGGAATGTAACTTTGCTTACAAAATTGCTATTAAATTCCTGCTTAAGGTGTTCTAATTTTCTGTGAGCACACTAAAAGCGAAAAAATAAATGTGAATAAAATGTAGAATTTGGCTGTGTTTCTTTTTCTGGATACTCTTGGTAGCTTAGTTGATTACTTGTATTGTTTAAATTTGTATAAAAAAGGCACTTGTTTGCCCCTTAACATTACTCTCAATTTCTGTAGTATATAGATTGCATGGCCTCCTGGCCCTATTAAAACTTATATCTGTAGACAGAAGATCTTTAAGGCCTTCTAAATAGATGTGTGAATTGGATTTTAAACTGGCCATGCCAGTGTGGACACCTGATTGGCTAATACTGAGTTCTGGGGAGAAACTAGATTAAGAGACCAAATGTGTTCACAACATGTTTGCACCAGTTGACTTCAGCTAGAATGGGGTATGTATGTAATCAAATCCTTAAGGATCGCCTTAGTATGTTAGTTATTTCTTAGCTTGAGTTGACTTGACACTTTAGCTGTGGTTGTTTGGAATGTCTTGGGGCTGAACCTGAGTTTTCCAACAGGGACACCAGAATTCAGGTGTCAAGACAGCAAAAGGTCCAATCTTACATGCAAGTTCTTAACCATTTTCAACATTACTTCAGTGCCTAACTTGAACACAACCTTTTCTGGAAGTTTGGGCTAGAGTAAAAAAAAAAAAGTGTTTGTTCTACCAAATGAATGAGCAATACTTTTTGTATATTACTCCCAACTATACATTAACAAAAATTGCTATATTTAATAGCAGTCTATAAAAGTCACTTGGTGCTTGCCTTTTAACTGTTTAGACTTTCGGGCTAATTTCCACCTTGCTGCTCAGGGCAAAACAGGCCTTAATAAAACAGTAGTAGGCTTTTGTAAAAACAAATAATGGAGTATTAATGTTATTGGAGGATGGAAATTGATTCAAAGAAGCATTGTACCTAGGTTTATAGATGAAATTTAGTGTTACATTTAACTTGCCTTCCCTCTGTTTTCAGCTGTAACTTGCTTTAGAAGCAATTACACTTATTTTATGAGCGAGTGGCACATTAGCACCTTGTTCCCTGAAAAACAAAATCTGGGCTGAATGAGGTTCAATGGATTCCATTCCGAATACATACTCTTACTCAGCTATCCATAATTTTTTTGTTTTGCTTGTATATATACTCTGGTCACCCTGGTATTTCTCTGTAGTGTTAGAAATGTATTGACTATTATGCTTTAAATGGCCATGGGATGAAATAAATGGATGTAAAATCTTCCATACCAGTGTCATTTTTGGACTCCATCTGTGAGACACTTTTCTAACCGTAATTCTTGATAAGTATTGATGTGGTTGTACACCTGATCTGTGACTCTTGGCCCATCATGTGTTTTTAAGTCATTAAAAAATAATAAAATTAGCTGTCATTTACATCTGCATACAGAGTGATTTAAATGGAATTATTATTTTTTATCCCTTTACCCAAGTTGTTTCAGCTGGGCCAAAAGTAGGACACAGGCCAGTTTATGCATTGCAGATTGTGGGGTTGTGTCCTGAGGGATATCCCAAGGAGTCATCATTTGCTGCAACTGTATAGAGTAGGGCTGTCAAATTTGCAGGCCGGATGCGCCACATGGTCATGCCCACGCCCAGTTTAGCGAAGGGGGGGGGAAGTAGCAATACGTCATGTGATGCTGCCGTGATGCCACGAGTTTGATACCCCAAGTGTAGAGTAACATTTAGGATTGAATTTGTCTATGTAGAATAAGTGGTCTTAAAGCTGAATGCAAGTTGCAATGTTTTTTTTTCAAGATGGCTTGTTGTGCCAAATTCTTAAAAAGTAACATCAAATTCTACTAATTTGCACATTTTTTTTCTTGAAAGGGTATAGATTAAGTGCATACATAATACAGAAAGTAATTATGCAAAGCCATGTCATGAATGCACTGCTTTATTTCCACCAATACATCAAGTTCTCCAATAGAAAGCAAAGGGGTAAATCTAAAACAGTACAGCTTTTAATTACACAATCTACACAGAAGTTGGTATTTGTCTTGGTATTGCAAACTGGTTTTAATTTTGCCAACTGCCTAGTGGGACACCTAATGTTTTGAGCTTGGCCTTATCCAGTATGGCCAGTGGTGAAAGATAGGGAGGATAGTGAGAATGCTAAGAAATACCTTGCTGCCTCTTTACAGCTTGTCTAGATTATCCAGGAAAGTCTACTAATCTTAACTCCATTTTAAAATACAAACCACCCCCTTTCACTGATTTTCTATTAATTTAATGCACTAAAATGAAAATTTCTGCAGCTTCTAAAGAATGAAGCACTGGTTAATATTTTTGGATGGTGCAGACCAATAGCAGATACCTATGCTGTAGGACTGGCACATGTGTATGCTTAAATGCATTTGTAGATGAAAAATTTACAGGATGTTGTAATGAAATAACAAGTTTTTATTATAACTTTTGAACACCGTAACTTAAAACTGTTTTCCTAATTTACCTGGAATAAACATTTCAATATTAATTATCAATAATACTCAATAATACTTAATATTACTGAAATTTTAAGATCAGCTCTTAGGAACAATACAGTCAAGGGCTATATAAACACCACAAATCCAGTTTGTGAACATTTATTAGAAATCTCATAACCATGAAGTAGACTTGATCTCTCAAAAGAAAACCATAAAAGAGCTGGCTCTTCCTCCTGGCAGTGGGCAAGATGGACGCATGTTTGGTGGGAGACATCCAAGGAAATTAATTGAAATGCTGGGGTTTTAATTTTTATGTTTTTTTTTATTGTGAACTGTCCAGGCATCTGTTCTAAGATGGGAAGCCATGCAAACCTTTTAAATAAATGAGTATAAGTAGCCATCAAAAGCAACAATGATTTATTGTAAATCAGTGGCTCCCATTTTTCCATTACCCATAACCACAAATCAGTCCTTTTTACCCAATGTGGCTAAAATACTTCGAGTAAATTTAAAAGTCCCTGTTGTGATTGTGTATTGGATTTGTGTGTTATCACACAAAGCCATTTTATCCAATTCTGAATAATTTACCAAGGTTTGGGAAGCGATTATTTAAGTTCATATGCCACCTGACTCCCAACAACTCTGGGTAGTTGATAATTATAATATACAGTGACTTAAGTCTGTGCCAACAATGAGTGATTATGAGAATTTCCGTGTATTCCTAAAAATTTAAAAATATCTGTACTGAGTATTACATGGAATATTTGGTAAACAGGATTTTGAAAGAGTTTCCAAGACTTCAAGCTATTACAAATACTGCATAGCAGACACTTGTTCATTTTAGAAAATGCCCATAATATATTGAACAGAATGGTTTTAATAGTTGATTCAAAATCCCAAAGGTGCTTTTTTCAAGAGGCAACCTGGACTTTGTTTTTTCTGTGAAGTCGTTTCACTTCTCATCCAAGAAGCTTCTTCAGTTCTGACTGGATGGTGGGGACTGGAAGGATATATACTTCTTGCAGACAGCTGGTCATTTGCATTCTTTTAATGAGTCATTGAGGTCACCTGGAGGTTTATCTGTGTCATCAGGGTCACCTGAGTGGTGCAAATGCTTGTGCAGCCATCTTGGAACTGTTGAAAGGACTGTTGTAGACTGGAGATAGATGATATCATATCCCTCCCCTTATGTTGAGAGAGGGCTGTTCAGTTTTGACATAGATGGCCTATTTGATCCCTCTTTCAAACCAGCCATCCTCTCTGTCCAAAATGTGGACTTGGCTGTCTTCAAAAGAGTGGCCTGTGTCTTTTAAATGCAAATGGACTGCTGAATCTGGTTCTCATGTGTTTGTTCTCCCATGTTGTGTCATGCGGTTATGAAGTGGTTGTTTTGTTTCCCCATCTATCTCCAGTCTACAACACAGTCATTTCAACAGCTCCAAGAAGGCTCCACACCCATTTCTACCACTCAGGTGACCCTGATGACACAGATAAACCTTAAAGACTCGCTAAAAGAATGCAAACGACCAGCTGTCTGCAAGGAGTATATATCCTTCCATTCTGCACCATCCAGTTGGAGCAAAGAAGCTTCTTGGATGAGAAGTGAAATGTCTTCAAAGAAAATCCAGAAAATCCAGTTGCCTCTTGAAAAAGCACCCTTGGGACAACCATGATCTGGATGACTAAGAATATCCATAGACATTGATTCAAATATGGTGAAGAAATAAAGCATTTTGATAGGTTTATTAGAAACTTTTTTTTTGATGCATAGTGTTGCAAATAATAGTTTTGAATAACTTTTTCTGGAACAATTGTGTAGAAAACATGCTGTATAACTCTAGTGATAGTTACTTTTGAATGACAAAACAATAGTTGTGTATAATTACAAAGGATAATGTAGAAATAACTTGTCAGTAATCAATGTAACTGAAATAGTATGTCATAAATACAAATTTATTATCGACATGCCTCTCAGAATCCTTTAAGACAAGGGTGTCAAACTGGTGGCCCGCAGGCCAGATGCATTATGTACAGGCCATGCCAACCCTGGGTCCGCAAAGGCAAAAAATGTTGCAATATATCGTGATGTCACATGATGTGATCGAATTTGACACCCGTGCTTTTAAGAAGTTTGTATTTTAATATGGATATGCATTGACTCCATTTTAAGAATTAGCTTGCTGCCTATGCAGTGTGATCTGCATTTAAAAAAAATAGTTCTACCTCTTAAGCTAAAAAAGAAATCCAAGTCATTGTTGCTCGAAGAGAAGACGAATTAAAGAAAGTTAAAAGAAATGGATTCAATAGAAGTGGATTTTTGAAAATGTCCTATCAGCACAAAAGTATCATTTGGGTTTATAAATCTTAATCTTGATATACACTTCCAGAGATCCTTGGAAATATATGGGCTTTTATTGGATCAGAGCCAGGGATCTGCTTTTCTTCCACCCAGACCTTTGCTGAACTATTTTTATTTGTTCTGACTTTTGGATACTACAGACTGTTATTCAGAAACTATGTTCATCAGTATTTGAGATCTTTGGCTGATACCTTGATGGCTCTGAAGTGCCTTTGTCTCACTGGCTGGAATGTACTGTACTTGCTTGTTATTACTACTGTTATTATCAACTTGGAATGATGAAGCTGCAGAGACAATAGCAAGAAAGCAAGAGAGAGCAAATAGACTGAACCTGACTGAACACAGGTGAGAACAAATTTGGAATCTCTTCTATAGGAAGAATTACAAAACGGCTGATTTGTCTATTGCTATTTGATTGGTTCAACATCATTTGCATTTGCTGGAGTTATTCTGATGATGAAATGGTTATTAATCTATTGCCTTTGGAGGAAGCAAACGATCCTGTCGGGAGCTATAGTGACATATAGTGAAAGTTATCAAAGCGATCCCAATGCAGGAAATAATGCTAGTTGAATAATGTGAAAATAGCATCATGTCAAAATAGTAAGAAAACGCCAGTTGGTTCCCCATCTCCCAGTTAGTTAATGATGGCCTGAATTGCAAGACTATTATTTAAAAAAGAACTGGTCCTGATCTTGTATTTTCCTCTCTTCCTCCCCATTCCTCATGTATGATGGATGTCTTTTAGATGCTGTATCTGAAATTATTTCTGTTTTAAAAAGAGAAGTAGACATGTTTAACCCTTTCTGCGTTTCACTTCAATGGAACTGAAAAGTAGAATACAAGGATTCAGTCCTTTAATTTTGAGAGATTGATCCATAATTTAATGGTTGTAGACAATTGTACAAGCACAAGCACATCAGTCACTAATGGACTGATACTATCTTTATGTGCAAATGCTTTAGAATTCCCTGACCCAACCTGGTGACCACATCACTCATTACAGTATTCCTAACAGGAGGAGTAGCCTTTTCACTCCCATAGATCTTTGCTAAAATACACATCCGCTTCTATTTGCATTGGGATTATATTTTTTCCCAGGCTTGCTGTTGAAAAGGAGAAGACAGAAATCTTCTGTAATTTGCAGAAAACCAGAATTCAGTTTCCTTGTATAACTTAAAAAAAATATCTGTTATCTTTAAAATGCCAGTGGTAATTTACTCAGACTGTTATTCAGAAACTATGCTCAAATCTAGCACAGCACTTGAAAGCAGATTGTGTTTCCCTTTGGATTAGAAAGCAGACCAGAGCTTTCTCTAAATATTAAATAACATTTTTTTAAAGATTCAAAATGCTTTTTTTAAGTGGATGCCCGTTTATGGAAAGAGTATGGACGGAGAAACCACGTTATAATTGAATACATTCACAGTACACAATTATTTATTGTTAAATGATATAATAAACAGTCTGCTCCCCCCCCACCACCAGCTCGGTCCTGGAATGTACATTTCTTTCTACTTTGTCCTCCATTAGTCAAATCTTCACAATTTCTTCATCTTCCATGTTATTGAAGGCCAGTTTCTGAATTACAGAAAAATCTGTCCATAAAAAAATCTGAATTATAGAGGGGGGTGAGATGCACTTATTCTTGTAGATGCTTGTAGATATGAAGGGTTAATGGCAAGCCACACTTAATGAGCAGATTGTGCTTGCTCTTAAACTTTATACATTCTGGAATATGATTTACAGGTGTAGCCTGAGATAGGGCAAAACTGAGACAAAACTAATTCAAAGGACTAACTTGCATTCAACCCATTTCTGAGGTTCACTGTAATGTTCTTTGCTGTGGTCATAAAATGTATCACATTGGGAACATAAGAAATTGTTGTAGATTTCAACCATTCATAGATTTGTTCTGAAAATTTACACGAGTTTTGCATTATATTGTAATGTTTTGAGGGCATATTTGTGTCTGTAGGTATTTTTTTTCCTATGGAAGATAAACAGAACTGCCCCCAAGAGGGATATTTTCAGTTCTCTATATATGTTAATTCAAACTTATATTGGAGATTTTATTTACAATACTTCTAGCTTTTCAAAAAACAGGATTCAATAATGGCCAGGCAAATACATTTTTACTAGATTAAATCTTTATACAGAAATGGGGAGGAGGGGGAGAGCAGACATGTGTTTCACTGACAGCTCTCTGGTGCCACCAAGAGGCCATTGTGTTGCATTGCTGGGGATTCCCATTTCCTGGTTTGAAGATGCCAATACCTTGCTGCAGAGGGTTGTGCTTGAATTGGGGGGAAACGTTAAAATAATAAGCTGGAATAGAAAGCATTTTCTAGGTTTCTCAATAACATGTTTTCTTATTGACATTTCACAGAGGCAATGCTTTCATTAGGCCACTCAGAATTATATGAGCTAATAATTTATTTGGCCAAAATAGGTAAAAGTGCTGCCTTTACTCTGTAACTTTTTCTCATTGAGCACAATCCACAAAGTTATTTACCATGTAGTAAGATTGGCAGACTTCCCGGAGATATTGCAGCTGTTGTGTGTAAAAGGAGTCATTACAGAGGAAATGTAATGCCAGCAGGAATGTTCCATATTCCTATCACAGCCTTAACAGAGTTCTTCCATCAGAAAAAAAAAACACAATGACTGCACAAGTAAAGTTATCTAACATTCCATTCAAATCGGTGCAAGTAAGTAAAGTTTATTTATAGACATTGATCAGTCTGATACAATGTACCTGATAATAACAAAAAAAAATGATAAAATTAAATATGAAAATAACACCTGAAATAAAAACAGAATAATAGCATGATAATACGGTGCAAAGGGATTAATTTGGACATTACAAATTTTGGGAACTCTCTGGGTCAGTGAACTAAACTTTAATTTTTTTAAACTGTACTTTAAATTCACTAATTTTATGGGACTTTGTATCCAGTAAATAAATAAAGCCATATACTAAAATAAATGGGACTAAATTCAATTTTGATGAGCTGCGTCCACACTCTCTTTCAAAGACTTGGAGCAGGTCTTTATTTTAATTTTATTCTTAATATTTAATATTCTGCTGGTTCCTCTTCTCTACCTCATATGAGCAAACATGTCATTCCAGTGGTACACAGAATTTGGCTTGAGCAATACTCTATGGAATGACATCTACTTTTTGTCATTAACCCTGGGGTCCCACTTCATGCTAAGTGAACAAATGACTTGTTTGGTTCAGGCTCAAGATTTAGTTCGGATTTGGCCACTAATTAAATTGTTAATCCAACAACACATGGCTTAGCAAGGATGGGTCTGATGAACAACCATCCTTCCTAGAAGGCATTGCCCAGCAGCAGAGAAATCAATGGGAAGCCATCTCAAACTTGATGCAAGTTGGAGATTGGGTCTCCAAAATCTTTACTTGTGTCTCCATGGACTGCTGCTACTGTACCTACTCAGTAGTTTTGTGATCAGCTGGTAGCATCAGTGCATACACATTGCTTGACATCAGACTTCCTTTCCCCACTCAGCTTTGCTACACAAGCTCCCTATAATCATTTGAATCATAAAAGAAACAGAAAACTGACCTCACCGTAATGACTTAGAACATCTGCTACCTCATGACATCTTCTCTTGTTCAGAATATGCTGGCAAAGATCTCTTTAATATTGATCTGAACCTGGAAGGTAACATTTAGATGTTCCTCTATTTCCATGGAGTGAGGCTTGAAATATGCTTCGTTTTTAAGAACTTCTACATTTTTAAACAGCAATGTGAACAAAACCTGTCTTGAGAAGAGAACTAAATCTAAGTACAGCCTGCTAGATGATCAAGAAAGTAAAAAATTTCTGTGCAACTGCATTTATCTGCTGTAGCAGTATTTTAATTCATCAAGGAGATAAAACATTTTAGACCCCTTGTGTGAACTTAAATTTCCCAGTGTGTTGTGTTTTTATTTTTTTTAGAAAATACTTTATTGAATTTTAAAAACAACATATATAAAAAGACAACAAAGAACAAACAAACAAACAAGTTGTACTAACTTATAGCTTATTTGGTGCGGTGTGTTTACTTTTACCCTATTTCTGAAGTATCTATCTTTTTCCTACGTTATCTGTCTTCTATTATACAATCTCATTACTTATCCTATTACCTATACGCTTA
>JANHGC010003554.1:109986-121779 GCA_027560395.1 Boaedon fuliginosus
CCAACAGCTGCACAGTGGCTATCTGCGGATAGCCGCCGCACAACTGTTGGATCAGAGTGCTTGCAGAACACCACAAAGATTTTGAAGTCAATCGCGCGCAGCACACTTTTGACAGCCAATTGGGAAGCGTGCCCACAAAGCGGGTAACCAATGAACCGGTAGGAACCCATCCCTGGTGATAACATATTCCAGTTTTCAAAATAATATGCAAGCTATGAATGTTAATGATAAAAAATGGTTTCTGAGACTTATCAGAGTTTACTTTCTAAGCAAAAATGATTTTAATATAGGTAGGCCTCAGTTTAGAATAGGAAAAACGACATTTCTTCCGATTTACTAAATGGATAAAACTGTCAGTTTTCATTTTCTATACTATTTAAGACCCTAGATGTAATTAGCAAACCCATTCCTTGCCTTCTATTACTAGTGATCATTTAATAAAACATTTACAAATTTTCACAGCATTATTGTTTTTATTAATACTTACTTAATCTTTTCCATATATTCTGGGGTGTTCTGATTTGTCATGTTTGATGGGCTTATATGCAGTTTGAAATCTGGTCCAAAGTACTCAAAGTAATCGTTATATGGCAATTCTGTTAAAACAAAATTGAGATATAACTTCTTTTTTATTTTTATTGTTGAATTCCATAACAGATTTACAGATCACACTGCAAAATCCACTGGGTTCAAAGGGGAAAGAAAACATATTGACATTTTGTTTGAGAACATATTATAAATATGTATTATTTTAAACTATAACATCCCCCACTCCTTCATTAAAAAAAATCCTTAACACTATAATTGTAACAATTAGAAATTACAGTTATACTATATATTTTAGTGTACAGTAAAAGTTTTACACTGTAAATTTAAGGATGCTTCCAGAGAGTGAGATCAGTGAGGAAACAGACAACAAATAGAGATTAACAGAGGTGTTGGAAGACATGGAAGAATAAGGAAAATGCAGGCAAAGGACTGTTTTTCCATAATATGACAGAAAGAGGTCAGCCCAACAAGACAGACCAGGCTCAAAAGTTAATACCACAAAGGTCAGGACTACTTTTATTGTAACAACTATTATAACAGAATCTTGCAAGTATGAATTCCCTCACTTTATCTTTGTGCAAATAAGGAACGCACTTGTTTGAGATGTTTACTTGGCCCAGGCTCAAGACCCTCTTATTTGGCCATTGCACTAGTAGCTCTTCCTCTTGTCCTTCAAGGTCATTCACACTTCCTCTACAAAACATTACCAACATTATTCAAATCCACCAACTATTCATTCCTTTTGAATCATATGGAGACAAATGGTATGGCCAAAAGAGACCCTGAAAAATCTTTGGAGATTACAAAGCATTCAGTGAGAAGATAAAAGAACTGGTAGTGTAAATATTATTTTTATCAGTATTTCCAATTGATGGTCATGGCCCAAGAAGAGAACAAGATCCTAAAAGATAATAACGAGCTACAGAGATGGTGTTTGGATTTTACAATAGTATATGTTACTTTCATGAAGGACTCAGGAAGAGATGAACATAGGAAGTTATGGGAAGGGTAACTTTGAAAGGTACCTTGCTAGTCCCTTCTGGACAGCATGAATTAAAACAAAAACGTTGAGTGTAGCAAAAAACAAGAATCAAATATGTAACCATGTTTTGGAGTCAAGAAACCAAAACACAAGAGGGAGAAGCAGGGCTCTGAAGAATTTTGCAAGAAATTAAAACTGCAGGGCTTTTGGGTGGTGCTACTCAAAATCACAATGTACAGAATTCTTGCTGGAATCAGGAATTTGTTAAAGCAGAGAAAAGTCTAAGTGACATTAATTATAACTTAGATTATTTATTTGTTTGTTTGTTTGTTTAATTGGATTTATACCTCGCCTCTCTTCCCCAGTTAAGGGGAACTCGAGACGGCTTACAGCACTTAAAATGGGTACAAAAAGACAATATTATAAGGGCAATCTGCACTTTTTAGTGTAATATTTACCATTAGGAATTTCACAGTCTAAGGCAACAGCAGTCTCATAGGTCCAACATCGAGCAACATTGCGTATGGTATAGCCACCTCCTCCAAGCATCAAAAGAGGCAAGTTGAAAGTCTTTACAACTTCCACACATTTGGCATGACCTGCCAGAAGTCATGGACATTTAAAAAGAAAACATGCAGTTATAAAAGGCACACATATTTAATATGAAGATTACCAAATAAGGATTTTCTATATTGAGAACTCATAACTAAAGAAAACATATCAGAAATGATAGAAGAATAAAGTGGGATGAAGCAGTCAGTTTTAAAATACAGATAATTTATTGGTCTTAAGGAAAATAATCTAAAACTAAAAATTAAAATTAAAAAGATCAATACTATTATGATTACTAAAAAGGTTTTAAGGTGTTTTCAATTAAAGCACTGAGCTACCTGTATGTAAATTTTTTTCCAGATTTTAAAAAATGCACAGAATTGCCCACAATTAAGTTTAACTAATAAATGATTCTCTAAGAACAACGTTCCATTAATGGAAAAACTTGTTAAGCATCAGCAACTTTATATAACATCTATAACTATAAAAAAGAGGTGGGATGTGGATGGGAGTTTGTATGTGCTCTATACAAACTTTCAGTCTGCACCAATCTACCTCAAACTTGGCAGATAGGTAGAAAACCATAGTAAGATCAACACTTTTGTGGTCTCCAAAGTGTAGGTTCCCTTTTTGAACCCCTTTTTTGGGGGGCAAAGAGGACAGGAGACTCTTAATGAACAAGCAGCAATTCACTACTGAGTGTGTGCAGATTTGGTTCTCTCTATTGAGCACGTGCGGTTTTCAAATTGACTGAGGCACCATATTCAAACCTTTGAGGCGCCATGTTTTATACATATAAATTCCAGATTTGCCCCAGCGGTGATGGGCCCAAGACACATGGAGCAACCCACCTCGCCAAGTAAGGTCACCTATGATGTTGGAGGGGGCGTGGGGGCTTAAGAAATCCCGCAAAGAGCTGTGGCCCAGTACCCTTGTCAAGCCCTGGCTGCGTTTCTTCAGAGCAGGCCTGCCCTTGGCTTAGAGCCTGGCCTGCTCTTGGCCCAGAGACAGCCTTGCTGGAGCAGAGATGTGGGAGGGGATGCCAGGGGCTTAAGAAGGCCTGCAAATGCTGTGGCACAAATATACTTCTTTAAAAAAAAAACGAGCAAGGCCAGGTAATCAGCTAGTAATGCTATATTTAAGGAAAGGCTGAAAGACAATCCATAAATCATTGGGTCATTGTTTAAGGTATTTCTTTCTTTAAAAAACAAAACAGAATCACCACAGATGGCAAAAAAGCAGTGGGAGCAGGCGCAACTTCATCTTTCTGTTGGCTTCCTAACAGACTTTCCTCGTTTGAAGCTGCCAGGGAGTGTCAAAAATGGGACTACAAGCAGCGCAGTAACCTAGCAGTAGCAAAGTGCCCACATCTTTGCCAAATTTCAATCTCTTGAGAGCCATGGGTCATGGATTTTGGACACATTCTGGATGTTAGCCCATTCGAGATATGTTGATTCAAAATCTGTTTCACTATCACACACTGTTTTGCCCAATTAAAGTTTATAAACAATCGCACAGATACAAGAGTCTTAGTAGTATACTAGACAGCCTGTGCCCTGTTGTGTCATCATTTCAGAGACATGTCTTTAACTAAACAGAGAAAAAGAATGATCATGGGTGGGCAAAACAGCAGTGGGCGTGGGAATGACTTCCATCCTGGTTCCCCATTGGGCTTCTTTGTGGGAAGCTTCCTCCCTCCCCTTTCCAGAATTCTAGATAGCTTATTTTGCTTGTGGGAAGGTTGCAGAGAGGGGAAACAATACGAGCAGCGGGGAAGCCAGAAAAAAATTGCAAGTCTAAGGCCAGCCCAGTAGGCAGGTAAGTGTCACAGAATATTGAAATTTCATTCAGTCATATGTCCTAGATTTCAGATACATTCTATAAATTAGTCCATTTGAAATAACCTGGTTAAAAAACGGTTGCCCTATGATGCACCATTTTGCCCAGTTAAAGATTATGGAAACAAGGGTTTTAGTAGCATATAGATTCTTCTGCATGTTTATGTATATCTGCTTCTTCACATGCCATTTGACAAGCAAGGTACATCAGTCTATTATATGTAAAAATGCTAAAATGGAACAGTTTTTTAAGTTACTCCTTCAACTGCCTGCTGTGTACAAGAAACTACATACATGAACAAATGACAGTAACAGGCATTTGAAGTTTTAGAAGGTGATACAAATTTTCTTAGGGGACCCATTAATTCATATACAACACATCACAATTTAACCCCAAGTTATTTAATTACTATTTTACTTCAGCAAGAAGGAATAAATACTTTCAAAATATTACAAAATACAGCTAAAATGAAAGAAAACTGTCTTGAGATTTAGAATTGGAAATCCATTGTAAGTCATAAAGCTGAATTTTTCAGCAAATTAAAGCTCATAAAATACTTCCACCAAAAATTTCTAACAATGTTTTCAAGAATACGAAGCTGTGATGCTTCTGTAATGCTTTGTTCCCTTACCTTTAACAGTAAGATTAAAACATCCCAGTCGATCACCAGAGAGTGAATCAGCCCCACATTGCAATACTACTGCACTAGGTTGGTACATTTCCATCACTTTAGATATAATCTATAAAAAAGCAGCAATGATAGTAAACCTTATGTTCACTACTACAATACCTATTTTAAAAGGTATTTAGAAAGAATGTACTCACTGGTTTAAATATTTGTCCATATGACTCATCATCTATTCCATCTCTCATTGGAAAGTTAACTGCATAGTATTTGCCTTTTCCAGCTCCGATGTCCTATAAGAAAAGCACAAACATAAGGCATTGCACATCAATAGCCAAGGAGAGAAAACAGCATGGCATGCTGCGTTTAATTCCAGATCAGCATTGGCCATTACAAGTGATTAAAAAATGTTGCTTCTACATTGTAGCATGTAAGAAATGTTAAATAGAAAATAAACACAATGTATACCACAGAGGTATCAAATATATTTTACATGAATTTTTTCGTACACTATAAAGCATTTGATTTGTGCAATAGAAAAATGTACAAAAGAAATATGTTCAGAGAAACAGGCTATAGACATGTGACAATACAGAAGAATCAGACCCAGAAGCAAAATTAGGATGCAATTTATCTCAGCAAAGCATGATTTGGAATCACTGTACAGAGTAAAAATACAGTGTCTTTCACCAGGAATGGGGATGGCTTAAAATGCAGATATTCAGGTAGTTTAGATTTTATAAAACAACCAATTACCTGGGGATTGGATAAGGTCATGGGTCTGCTCTGTCAGATCCGTAAAATCACATGCTATTTTATCTACAAGAAATGTGCCACATTTCACTAAGCAAAAGACACAAAAATAATATTCTTTTATATTCATTCCTTTGTATTTTTATATAAATTCTAAAACCTTCATTCAGTAACGTTAACAACTGCACTCCTTTAAACAATGTGTTCACATTCATATTCATATTCACCAGAATGAAATAACTCTTTATTTTCAGTGGAAATAACTTATAATACAAAAACAATAGTGTACCCAGAATGATCAACTTCTCAAAAATCTTTGTTTTGAACATTATTGTCCCACACCCAACATTTCCTATTTTTTTTAATGTAGGTTATTGAGAAAATGGAAGAGTCCTTTAGAGTAAACAGATCACTTGGACTTCTATCTGGATTCAGGCCAGGCTCTATGAAATTGGCTGCTTTGGTGGCTGATGTTTACGGTAATCTAGATGGAGCTAGATGGAGGAAGTGCAACCTTTCAGATTTTGTTCAACTTTTCAATGGTATCTCACACTGTCAACTAATCCATTTTTGATAGGCATTCAATAGTATTATACTCATAATCATGTGATTTCTTCTCAAAATCACCTGTGTTTAGCATGAAGCAATAGTACCATCTTGTGGTCAAACAGATTGAAAAAAGTTTCTTACAGTTATTAAACTATTGTATTTAATTTCTATTAAAAAGGTAAAAGGAACGGAATTCCACCTTTAAAAAGATAAATTGGTAAACATCAAGTCCATTATTAGTCTTAACATTTAGTGACATCAAAAATTACCTGGTTTCTCTAATCTCAGAACACTAAGAATTCAGCCAACCTGAAATTGGCAAAATAAGAATGTGCCAATATTTTTCAAAGCTTCTTAAAATATTATTCATTAACTACCAAGAAACTCTGAAGCAATAGAAATTATCTGTTTTCTTAACTGTTATAGTTTAGAGACACAAGATTATGTATCCATATATATTATTATAATTAATTGCTATACTGAGAAAACTTTATCATAACCAGATTTATTATGTCTACTGCATTTATATTTTGACTTTCTTCTACAATTTTTAACATTGTGTACATGGGGTTTGCCCCAATGCCCTTGCAAGTCAACTAATCAGTTTTCTGATTAAATGGGGCCTTGAACTGAAGTCTTCTTAGTCTAACTCCAACAATTTAAAACACTATGCTGGCCCAACATTATTAGTATAGTATAGCATTACATAAGAACAAGGCCATTGTGGTTTGTTCAACAAAACAGTGCTTAAAACATGATTTCGTGCAATGTCTAAAGTTTTTTGTGAAGTATTTTTACTTGTTATTCTTTTAAAGTTTTTTTAAAGCAGTACAGTCAAAGGAGGCATTCAGTTTTTCAATGTGGGATTCTAAAAAAATAATAGCCAAGCATTGGCCTAGACTCAAATATGTGTAATGGATTCTAATGATACAGTGACATTTGTCATGGATACATCCTTAAATAATTATGAATTAAATTGTGATTTGACACTGGGTTATCTGAATTAATAATAGACCGTTATTTTTTCCTGTACTCTGCCTTGCCTATAAACTCAAATTTCTATAGTTCCTTTATAGTAATTACTGTTGCACAATGTAGCATTATCCAATAAAATGGTAACACAGTGAGTGTATTTATTCATGTTTTATAGGAACAAAATAAAGGCATATAATTTTAATGCTAAATATTATGTTTACTGTCATGCTAACCCTTGTAAATGAAGCAATGGCACTGTTTGTATAGTTCAAGTACCCTGTTTTCCTGAAAATACGACCTGCCCTGAAAGTAAGACCTAGCCTGATTTTTACACGTGCGCCCGATATACACGTGCCCCTAACTAATAGGTTGGTCAGCTGATGACATCCCCTCAAAATAAGACCTGGTGCCTTTTTTAATGACAAAGAAAATATAAGACAGGGTCTTATTTTCAGGGAAAACACGATATAACTATTGAGAACTCTTAAAGGCATCTTGGTGTCTTATTGTTTTTGACCAGCCATTTTTAGGTTGGAAGAACTTCACAATCACTCTAGATGCTAAAATGACTTTTATTTAAAACGTTAGTACCTTCTGGATGCCACATCTAATATAAAAATGTAATTACTTTCAAAAGATTACAGTACATTACAGTACTTCTCCCAGAAATGTACAAAAATAAGCATCTGGACTATGTAAATCAATGTAAATCCTGATAAATTTTAAATGAACTTAATGGAAAAGATGGAGAGAAATTAATAACTAATTAAACTTGAGAATGAGGCTTAAGAATAGCATTTCTAAAATATTATCTTAATTAAATAAGCTTATAACTGAACTCACCCTTAAATCTCCTGTTCCAGGGAAATATTCACCATATTTATGGAATGATACTGTCATAACTCGATCTGTGGTATAAAAAGCTTCTTCAACACCATCACCATGATGGATATCAATATCAATGTAAAGAACTCTTTGATGATATCTGGGCACAAAAGGAAAAAAAGAATAAAGCAATAGAAAAAAAATCTCACTACTCTTCTTCAGAGGAAAATGTGGGTAGAAAAATCCTTGATTTTGTTTTCCATCCCAAATTTAACCAATTATCTCTAATATGCAGATTTAAGTTCCACAATACAATCATATTTATCCTTCACGGAACTCCAGTAATATTAGAACATTCCAAATATTAGCCTAGATAATGGTGTAAAATGCAGTATTGTATATGCAAAGTTATATGCATGTTTAATATGTAATAGGGAGTTCACAATGTTAAGGTTGCAAAGATACAATTATGTACTGTTCTTATTTTAACTATGTCATATGCCTATTTTAGATTTATGTTACAGTTTTTATATTTCCACTTTAAAGCTGAAGGAAGCCATGCTATCAATTGTCGACAGTCCTTATGAAAGAGGCCTTTTTTCTTTAGGGAAAAAAAAAGAATAAAGAGCTTCAGGTCATTTGCAATGATACTTATTACCAATTTACATCCACCACCGCTCATCATGGTGGAAAGTATCTTGTTTCAGATAATGATTTATTTCTTCATCCCTTGAATTAACCCAAGATAATGGACTTAACTTTATAGGTAATCAGGATTTCCAACTAATTATTGGCGCATCAATCTCTTAAATGTAACTAGCAAGCTTGATGCCAAGCATGTGTAAATTCAACTCTCAAACTGACCAATACAAAACATATGCTGGCTGAAAAAATAGGCAAATTTTAGAGGTTATACATCAAGTTATAGCACTAACTTGAAAAATATATATCAAAATTAGTGATTAAGGGTGACCCTTAAGAGCGAGAAGCTGTAACAGCTAAAATCTGCAGCTGTAATAGCCCGAAGATGATGAGTGAGATCTCGTCGAAACGTTGCGTTGATATTCTCAAGCCTACACGGGAAAAGACCTGAAAAAACCAATGCTTGCATACCTATACCCGTGAAAACCTACGAAAACATATATATATATATATATGTCATTCTACCCATATATATATATGTCATTCTACCCAGGCAGTTGCCATTCGACCTTGTTATGAGCTGAATAAATCACTTGTTGTTAAGTCTCTGCACCAATGTTTATTGAACCCTCGACTTAACATGATGTTTCAAAATTGGGCATTTATGACTCATCACAGAAGGACAGAATGTGTGGCCCACAAACCAACATTTCTGCAATGTGAGAACCTCCCAAAACTGATGGGACAAACATGCTCAGCCTTTTAAAAATGGATGCATTTCCCATCCAGTCTGAGGCCGCAGAATGAATGAATGACCACCTGTGTACTTTACGCATCTCTGTGCTGATCCATCAACCCTAATTTACAAACCACAATGGTGGAAATCATGCTCTGCTGAGCCAAACTCAAACAAATCATGCCATGGTTTGGTGCAATATGGAAACCCAGCTATATTCTGGCTGTAAACATGTATCGGTTTCATCAAGCTTTTCTTGCTTCACTGGATCTCCTATTTTTTTCTACTTGCCCAAAGAGAGTGGAGAAAAAAAAAATGGAATAGCTCAGTTTGAACACTTATAGCCTGACTGATTCTGAGCTGATCCAATGGGAGCTACATAAAGTTTAATAATTGTAAAGTGGGGAAGAGGTGTAAAGGAAAAGACAATTTCTCTAAATCCGAAATATCAAAAGACTTTAAACTGAAAGAGGACAATTTATTGTTCCATTTAAACATCGAGTGACAGAGCCACAGAGGACAGATTTGCTAATAAATACCTCTTCAAAAAAAGAAGAAAATCTGAGCTGACATAATTACAGCCAAGGCTGTGAAAGGCAGTACAGGGAAGAGCCTAAATATTTCATGATAAAATTCATTAATAATGGAACATAAGAACTAAATTACATAACTGCCACCTTAAGTTAAATAATACTTTTTCCGCAGAGGGAAAGGCAGATGGGATGAGTACCACAGCCAAGTCTTTTAGTTTAACACATGAATAATTTTGGCAAACAAAAATGTAGGATTTAATGGAGGGGGAAATTAACAAAAACAGTAAGATTTTTATGAAGGAAGTATGAATGCTAACACTGGTGATCAACTCGTTATCTTTACTTTGAAAATAGATAGAAGAAGTTTACTCTGGAATTTTCTCCTGACTGTGTTCCTTACTGTGATAATTGCATGAAGAAAAAAGAAACTAGACAATTATCATACAGTATTAAAATTTCTTTGTATTCATGAATCTTAACTTTTTCAGCATGTTGTTTTTTTCTTCCCAGATTTCAGTTCTTATTTTGTTTCTTAATTAAGAATATGCAGAATTTCCTTCTTGTTACAAGCGCAGTGGCCTAGAGATAGATTTTCAAAGAACTTTATTACCCATCAGTAGATGTCCAGTTCTTGAATCCCAAATCAGATAATTGAGCAAGCATCTTCCCCAACATTCCCAAGATTTTCCCAATTCAACTGTGTACTGTTTTCCCTCAAAGGACACAAGTCAGAATTAGTTTTTTAAAGCAACCCACCTCTGTTTTATTCAACAAACAGCAAAAGCAAAGTGCAGTTTGTTTCAAAGCTAATTAAGTCTGGGAAGAGTGCCAAGAATCAGATAACAGTCCAGGGTCATTACCAGTAAATGCAAACAGAGTCCTAGGATGCCCAAGTCCACAGAGAGTTGTTTCACGAAGCAGGAGCACAGATGCCATAGACCAGGATTCCGATGAGTTGCTCTCTGCAGAGAACTAGTCGCAACTGGTCCAATTAGTGGTCAGTTTTAGCTTGACCTCTTCCCTTCTGGCATCACTGATGCTGCTGTTCCCTCCTCATTAAACACCGGGTCCTAGCATCAGCTAAGGGCTCCTCCCCACTGCTCTCAGACCACACTGGCTCCTGCTGGCTCATGAAGGGACCAGCCTCTGTTGGCAAAAAGTCAGCAGCCAACTCCTCTTCCTCCAGCATGACTCCTAGCTCTCTCTCAGATTCAGAGTCGGCTGCCAAATCAGCAGCATGCTGCAGAACCACAACAAACTGGGAATTCATTTGGCAATACAAGGTGATTATCCTGAAATTTACATTTCATTTGTACCAGTCTTTCACAACAATGGATGAAGAATCCAACTGTGTTTTACTCCATTAAGGCTGTGTTTTATTCCATTAAGTTGTTGTGGTGAATAACAGGATAAGAGAGTTGGAAGGGACCTTGGAGGTCTTGTACTCCAACCCACTGCTCAAGCAGGAAACCCTATACCACTTCAGGCAAATGGCTGTCCATTCTTCTTTTAAAAAAATCCAGTGTTGGAGCACTCACAACTTCTGGAGGTAAGATGCTCCACGGATCAATTGTTCTAACTGTCAGGAAATTTCTCCTTAGTTCTAGGTTGCTTCTCTCCTTAAATAGTTCCCATCTGTTGCTTCTTGTCCTGCCTTCTGGTGCTTGGGAGAATAGCTTGGCTCCTTCTTCTTTGTGGCAGCCCCTCAAATATTGGAACCCTGCTATCATGTCCCCCCCCTAGTCCTTCTTTTCATTAAACTAAGTATACCTAATTCCTGAAACCGTTCTTCATATACTTCAGCCTCCAGTCCCCTAATCACAGGTGAATTTCTATCGATTTGGCCTGGTTCAAGCGAACTGTTTGTTAAATTAAGCTACCGGTTTGGTGAACTGGTAGTTCTGCACTGTAACTTACCTTTTATTTGCTTCTTTTGAACAGCTGAGGTGCAGCACAGCTGAAAAACAGCTGATCCATGCTACCATGCCAATCAGCTTTTTTTCGGCTGTGCTGTGCTTGAGCTGTTTTTGGGCCCTAATGTGACAAGTGCGCATGGAGCAAACCAGTTGTTAGACTGGTAGAAAACCACCCCTGCCCCTAATCATCTTTGTTAGTATTAGTATTTATTAAATTTATTCCCCGCCTCTCTTCCCCAATCAAGGGCCTCGGTGGCGCAGTGGTTAAATGCAGCACTGCAGTCTCTGCTGACTTGTTCAGCAGGTTGTCAGATCGA
>JANHGC010003554.1:121879-136646 GCA_027560395.1 Boaedon fuliginosus
TTGTACGCCGCCTCGAGTTCCCCATTGGGGGAAGAGAGGCGGGATATAAATCAAATAAATAAATAAATAAATAAATAGGACAAAAAGTCTACCTATCAACAAAATACCTACGTTTACCAAGTCGTAAACCTGGACCAATGTATATCGAGCCATTTCTTATTAAGAAAATCATCAATCCTGTTGCTATGGAACTCAAACTGCTGGCCCTATTGGGACGGGTACACCCAGTGTTCCACACTAGCTTGTTAAAACCCGCAACATCCCAACCAAGCCAAACAACCAAGCCCCCTGGCCTAATACATGGAGATCATTACAAAATATTTGATATACTTGACTCCAGAATACATAGGGGACTAGTCCAATATCTTGTCAGATGGAAAGGATATTCTTTATTAGAATAGTCCTGGGTAACAGACTGGGACATGGCAGCTCCTAAATTAGTAAAACGGTTCCATAGGACGTTCCCGAAGAAACTGGGTGGGGGAGGGATGCAACACGGTTGATTCAATGCAGTTTAATCTTATGCTTTGTCTTACAGGTGGACCCCTAGTAGTGGGAGCCAGCTGTGAAGCCTGAGTCTCCTATATGAGTCCTTGGCTTGCCACATCAAGGGGAGAGGCTTTGATCCATTAACAGGAACACCAACAGCCAATGCAAGCACGGAACTGCCCATGATAGATGATGGTCTCTGAGAGGAGGTGGGGATAAGACTACATGCCTGATTTGATTATTGCTAAAAGGCACTGGAAGGCGTTTGCTTCCAGCGCTATCTTTTGAGGATTTTACCTTTGTTAACATTCCTGTTGCCATGCAGAGTTCCAGTAAAGTTGGCTTGTTTGTTCCTAAGAAGGGTCTCAGGTGTTTCTTTATTTGTTAGCCAGCCGGTCTTTGGAGAGTCTAACAACAACCATGTTGAACCAGTGGTACTTGCCACTGGTCCTGAGAGTTTCAACTATTGTAGCATCCTTGCAATCATATGATCATGATCTAGATGTTTGGTTCCCATTGATGTTGATCTTTTAAACTTTAAATGGTTTAGGAAATGGCTATCTGTGGGGTCATCTCTAGTCCAGTGAACTTGGCAAGATAATTCCAACTCATAACTTTAAGTAAAACTTGGACCTAACTTGACTTTCCACTATTTAACTATTTCCTTGCTTTAGTTTGTGATTCTCTCAACTGCTTGGGAGATTCAGTGTTTTTCTATTTTATTTTATTTATTTTATTTATTTTGATTTATACCCCACTTCATTTCCCCGGTCAAAGGGAACTCAAGGTGGCTATACTTTACCTTATACCAAAGGAAATCCAGGTTGAGGTTATTTTAGTTGTTTTCTTATTCTTTCCATTCTGTTGGAACAAAATTATTTTTTTCTGAAATTCCTACTTTAATGGTTTGCTCATTTTTTTTCTCATTGCCAAAGTCAGATCTATACTCCTTTACATAAATAAGCATTAAAAAAAGAATTACCAGTACACACTAAAAGTCATGGAATAGACTTGATAAAATATCAATATCTAAAGTATTTATATAGTTGCAAAACTGGACATCTCATACTGTATAAATGGCTGTTCAGATGAAAGTTAACTATTGATAGAGGGTTTCCAAGTCTCTAAAGTATTAGTTGCTAATCTTTAAACTGATCTTGGATGGGAGAACTATTCACAGAGAATGTCTTTCTCTCCGGATCTATTGGACTATAAATTTCATAATCTGCAACATTGATAAAGCAGTAATTATAGATTAGGCATAGCTGAAGTAGGGAAACAGAGATATTTACTCTTACTTGTTTCTGCACCAACTAAGAAAGCTCAAACTGCCCAAAAAGCTGCTGATTCAATTCTACAAAGGTATTATTAAGTCTGTCATCTGCACCTCTATAACTGTCTGTTTGGCTCTGCAACCAAACAAGACATACACAGACTTCAACGGATAATTAGAACTGGAGAGAAAACAATTGCTACCAACCTAAATTCCATTGAGGACCTGTATACTGCATAAGTCAAAAAGAGAGCTGTGAAATATCTACAGTTCCCTTACATCCTGGACATAAATTGTTTCAATTTCTACACAAATAATTTCCATAACGCTGTCAAATTATTACTAAGTCTGTATTACTACTACTCTTCTCATTCTAATACCTATCTCTTCTCACTTATGACTATACAATGTTGCTTGTATCTTTACAATTTTATATTGTTTTTATTTGTTTCCTAGTATTTGATTACTATTTGATTATCAGTATTTGAGTATTAGATTTGATTGCTTATTAGTATTGCTTATTAGTAACCTATGACTATCACTAAATGTTGTATCTGGCCTTCCCTGCCCTAAATTCCCTTGTATTTTAGCTCAGCTGCTTTGTGGGGCAAAGTAAATTGCTGCGCCTCAGCTGAGCTAATAAAAACAGCTCACCCCCACTCGCCTGCCCCACCCCTCGCTTACGCACGTGCACACTCCCTGCTCTGTGCCTTGCCTGCCTAAGCTGCCTTCCCATGAAGTGCCTGCAGCCTGCGCCCCAACTGAGCGGCCCTGAACTGCCTGCCAGCCATGGAAGCCTGCGAGTCGCACCATTCCCCCCCTTCCCGTAGCTTGCTGAGTCCTCTGCGCTGTCCCCGTAACTTGCCGCTTAGTGGTGGGTGTGGCTTGGTGGTCATGTGACTTGGTGGGTGTGGCTTGGTGGTCATGTGACTTAGGCGTGGCTTGGTGGTCATGTGACTTGGTGGGTGTGGCTTAGTGGTCATGTGACTGAGCCCACCCCAGTCACATGACCACATCACCATGCCCATCCAGGGGGGCACTGAAAAATTTTCCGCTCCTTAGGGGGGTGGTAGCTTTAAAAAGGTTGAGAATCACTGGTTTAGTGAATCCCATGTAGTGTTAGACAAGGATCCAACTTGATCCAAGCCATTCTCAGTTTGATATCATTCAGCCCCAAGCCTTGGTTCTTCCAAACCTCTTCAACTCCCCATCACTGTCAATCCCCTCCTCCCCAAAATTTCTGTCCTTTTGGCTGTCCTACAAAGTGGTACTGTTCAGAAGCATGTATTGGGACAGTCTGCTGCTACTGCCTGAGCCTCTACTTCTACTACTCAAGCCCCATTGTCACTGCATTTAGTCCCATTGATAAAGTGAGGACAGATGCCCCAGTCCATAGTCAGCCATCCCATGAAGTCCCTTTGCCACACAGGAAGAACATACCAATCACACTAACAGGGAGTAAGGTCAGCTGGGAGTACTAGTCATAAATATGAACATGTTGAATTTTAATCAGGTGACCATGGCTGTGTTGTGATGGTTGTACGTTTGAGGGGAAAATGTCTATTTTTTTCAACACCATTGTAACTTCAGTTACATGAAAAAAAATGTATGTAAAAGGACTCCTGTAATACATTCAGTATGTCACTTTTAATAACACTTTCTATTTATTCTACTGTCTTATTTTCCATTTCTATTAATTTTCTCTCACCTAGCAATAAAAGCACCATTCCATTACCTATACTTTTGCCAAAGTTCAATGTGAAAATATCTTAATGTGAATAGAAGTGGAGTACATGTGATACTCAGATTTAATTTAATGGAGCTAAGAGTTTTGCAACGTTGCACAGCTAAAAAGTGTAGGCCAGATTTCCAAACTCCAGCAATGTAATTCCCCACAGAAGACAAAAGAAATAAGATACCTTAGTAGCTTAGCACTGCAAAAGTGGCAAACTAAAAACAAGCAAAGAAGTAAAACTAAAGGGGGTGAGTTATTTTTGTTTATAAAGACGCTATCAACAAAATACCGTGTTTTCCCAAAAATAAGACCCTATCTTATATTTTTTTTGCCATAAAAAAAAGGTACCAGTCTTATTTTCGGAGGATGTCATCCACTGACTAACCTATTAGTTAGGGACGTACGTATATTGGGCGCACGTGTAAAAATCAAGCAAGGTCTTACTCTCAGGGGAGGTCATATTTTCAGGGAAACAGGGTACATAAATAATGAAGATTTTAAAAATCTACCCAACATAGAACATGAAAAGGTATCTAAAGTAACAGTGCTATTTAACTGACAAAACTTTGAAAAATCAGTAAGGAAAAAAAACTAAGGCGAATAAACTTACCTACAGAGCCTCCTGTTGACAGTTGACAGAACTCAAAAAGTCCATCAAACACAGGACAATCTTCCCCAACGTTAACTAATAAAGGAAACTTCCATTAATCATTTAAAGTTATCTCTCAAGGTACAGGTACATATTTTAGGTTTGTTTTGCTAATAATTTTTGACATTAAGAAATTAAAAAAAACAAATACTAATATTCCAAGTGAGGTCACATTACTGGTATCCATTTATTGTAGAAGTTAAATCACTACTATAGATGCTGCACCTGTTGATTACCTTGCTCTAACCAATTTAATAATATATTCACACTCGGAAGTTAAAGAACTGTGGCTTTCCTCTGATGTATATAATAATCCTAAACTGTAGAGGAGAAATCTTCATTTTATATGAGTTTAGTTTCATGCATTTGAAACTTCATCATTAAAAAAGATCCAAACTACTGCTGCTAAATCCCATAGTATTGCCCTTTATTTATTATATCCTTTCCTGTTCATGTTGGTGCTAGGGAAATAACTATATGACTAAAGGAAATAATTGCTTTCTGCCTCTGTTAATGGTGATTAGACGCAATATGGTTATTCCAACAGAAGTGCATTACTGCTTCAAAGTTCATTTTAACTAGAGAAAAAGCTGTGAGTCCCAACAGAAAGAAACAACTGAATAACTTTCAGTCCTTAAACTACAGAATGGTAATTAGGAACATTTTGTTTGAACAAAGTTTTGGTTATTCGCCATATAACAGGCAATTAAAGAAATAAACTACTGAAAATGCTAACTATTACACCAAAATTCAATAAGTAATAAAATATTTTGTAAGTTTCTTTCTTAAATCAATTCTGTAATATTGAAGAAAAATTAACTGCTTTAGAAATGGTGCTTAGATTTTCTTTGTATTGCAAGACATAACATTTCTTATGCTATTCTTCTTTTAAAATCAATGGGAGACTTACATCTCTGCATTTGTTTGCTGTATTCAGACATATTGTCAGGTCTTATTGAACGAAGAAATTTGATGTATTCATCGCTGTGGTATTTAGTCATTTCTTCTGCTGTAGCTTTGTGGGGGCGCTAATAAGCAACAAGATTGACATGGCTGTACTACAGGAAAAGAGCTAGCAGTACTTTAAGTAAAAATATTTCATCAGACATATTACACTGATACAAAGAAGTAGATAATTTCAACTTTGTCCTTGCCACATAAGTATAATAGTTGCTACACATATTTTATAATATGGTAGAAAGTAAGTATAGATTAAAGGCAAAGTATTTTTGATCATAAAAAGAAAATATACATTGTATCAAGTATATATCAAATAATTAAAATCAAGTTTTAGAGAAGAAAGCCATGAAGTCCATAAAAAAATCATTCTACTTTCTCCAGCAGAAAGAAAATCATTCCATGAAGTGTACAATCTAAAATTATCTCCTGTATTGCCTTGCATGGGATACCATTGTCTTTTCAAGGTGAAACCGGGAGTTTTTTCCAAGCCCATTTTGACTCATTCAACATGGAACACCTTCATCTCCCCTGCCGCATCAAGAAAAGTATAAAACGTCCAGGTATAACTACTTTTGAGGGCCTTTTAAATACCTGTGTTCATGTTCTACATGAACAAAAGCAAATATACATATCCATATATTTTCTCTCTTCAAAATTCCGTGCCGCTACACAGCACAACTCCTATGAGCACAGTTCTGACAAACTTGGGTGCCTCTTTTCTTTCCCTGTCAGAGAGGGTGCAGAGTAGCTGAGATGGACTTTGCCTATAGTTTTCACCTAAACCATTGTGGCAGGACAGATCACATGAGTTTGAAATCTATGTCCCAACAGATCATAGATTTCTTATTTTGACGTGGTATTCTAAAAAAGACTTCGTGTCTCCACAATAAAGTATAATGTTGCATGGAGTTTAAAATGTCAAGATGTACAACTATTATTTAAAGGGCTATTTTCTTTTCACTGATCACTGACTTTTAAGTGATAGCAATAAATGCATACTTACATAGATTTCCATTTTTCTGTACAAGCCATAGTTTAACAATAAATTGTGGGTCATACGGATTCTGTGAGGCTTCATTGGGTGTCCCTGGCCATAATAATAATTTCCAATGTCACCTAGAACCAAAAAACAACAAACAGTTGCTTTATTTATTACTATTTATTACTTTTTTAGCTTTAAATTTTATGATACATTCACCAGGCATCTCTGAGTATAACTTTTTTAGTGAACATTCTTTAAACAAAACTAAAAACCCACTGGGGTTTGGAAGCCTTCAGAATTTATGCAGGATTACAAACATTGCAACTCATTTACGTATTCTGGACATTGGAAGAAACAGTGATAGCTACCAATAATTGATGGC
The DNA here is from genome assembly GCA_027560395.1 of Boaedon fuliginosus. Lineage (NCBI taxonomy): Eukaryota > Metazoa > Chordata > Lepidosauria > Squamata > Lamprophiidae > Boaedon > Boaedon fuliginosus. The sequence goes on from JANHGC010003554.1 coordinate 128,350, forward strand.
TTAACAGTGTTTGAATCAGAATTAGGGTAGTTATGTTACTACCTGCTGCCATCAACATCTTACTAAAGCTACAGAACTTACATAACATGTTCTTGACATTCCCAAAGAATCATACTTTTGTCTACATACTGAAAATGACCATGGAGTACTTTCCAGTGCAAAGCTGATAAATGAACTGTGTGATCTGCATGTGCAAAATATTTGAACCTAAAGCAAATATTAATCCTAGTAATATTATTCTCATCTCATATTCAAAACAGGTATGTTTAACAAAAGCTGCAAACTTCATTTAGTTTCTTCAATTAAACAATAAGCATATTAAATGAAACAATACACTGATGAAATATACTACCGGTATTATCATTTTAATTCTTAGGTCCTAATCAATACAGAGGGTACTAGATTTATAATTTGTTTAACAAGCATTTGCAATCACAATGGTTTCAAAACAGGTGCTTTATAGCCTGTAAAGCATTTTCAGGTGTCATAAAACATAGAGGTGCCCTCCACTCAAATTACTACATTTTAGGGACTTGATAGCCTGTTCACATATACAACTGGTTGCCAAGTGTCCTGTGATCATGAGAATATTTGCAAACCTTTCACCTGGGAAGCCAGCAGGGACGGTTGCAAGCAGAAGTGACATTGGATATGTTGTGTATTCCCCTACGCTGAGGGATTTTCCCTCCACTCCATACAGGGACGGAAAAATCATGCTGTGCAGTGCAAGAAGAGACCTCAAATCTGGTGAAAAAGCTAAGCCTTTCAATATAGGCTGAGCCTTTCAATATACTGGTGTTCTTTAGAATTTTCTCCTTTGGAGGGGAAGCAATCAGTCTGCAAATATTTTTATTAGTCTGTCAGAGGAAGGATAGAGAGCTGAACATTTATGCCGCATGTTGAGGAGAAACGTATCTTCTCTAGCCTTCAGGCAGTCCTTGATATATGAACACAATTGGGACTGGAATTTCAGTCACTATGCAATGGAATAGTTAAGTGAGTCACCATGTGACTGGAGCCATTTACAATCATTTTTACTGTGGTCATTAAGCAAACCAGGCTTCTCCTTTGATATTGCTTGTTAGAAGACAGCTGGGAAGATCACAAATGGTTGCCTGTTATCAAGACTGATAACCTGATGAAGGGGGTGGTGCAACAGTTGTAACTTTAGGAACAGATTGTAAGACATATTTTTCAATGCCATCATAAAGTCCACACTGTCATTAAATGAACAGTCATAAGAACTAGCTGTATTGCATTTGCAAATTTTTGTCAGTGATTTGCATGGAATTCTTGGTTTTAAATGCCTACCAAGCATCTATTTGAATTGAAGCTAATGTATTTACCCATTCATTCTAAGTTCTTTAAGCAAAACAGTGATTTTTAAATAAAGATAACAATAAAACCGTTTTGTTGTTTTTAGGGAATTACCGAAGGGAATTTAAAGCGAACAATCCAAGAACAGTCAACTTTTTTTTTACAATTTAACATGCCGTTCCACATCACGTGCAGCTATGTGTTATGATTATTACTGTTAAAATGGGGTAAATATACAATAAATCAAGACTCAAAAAGTCTATTATTATTTTGATTCTCAGTTCCATAATACTGAGTCAAATGTAATAAAAATGTTAATTTGCCCGGGGAAGAGAGATGGGGTATAAACAAAATAAATAACAATAACAATAACAACAATAATTTTTATATAGAAAATAGTTTTTCTAACTCCTGCTCCTTTATTTCTTCAAGAATTCTTATTATGTGATATCAATTAGCATGGATTCTTGGTGACCCTTTTTCCTGGACAATGTCTTTCAATCCCAGTCCTTCAGGTTTTCCAGTGGTGCGACTACAACTGTTGTAATCAGTTCCTTCTACCTTGCTGCTGATTGCCCTCTTTTTTCCTTCCATCCTTCCCAGCATTATGGTCTTCCCAAGAGAGATGAATACAGCGAGTTCAGAATATGTTAATTTGTGGTCATTTGTACCTCAAGTAAGAATGCAAGATGGATTTGTTCTATGACAGTTTGTTTGTTTTCTTGACCATACTGGGGGTTGGACTAGAAGACCTCTAAAGTTCCTTCCAACTCTGTTATTTTGTTATACCAAAATTCAAAAATATCAATACTCTATTCTGCTTCTTCAAACTCCAAGTTTTACTTCTGCATGGTGTTGCAGAGAAAACCATCATCTGCACACTTCTGATCTTTGTAAGTACAGATGTGTCCTAAACATCTGATTATCTTTTTTAAGGTTTTCATTGGAAGTTTCAACTTGCTATAGCAAGTTCAAGTACCTATTTCTTTACTATTGGCTTCCTTACTAATGATCTTTTAAAAATATTTTGAAATTGCATTTAAAATAATAACAGAAAAAGCATACAGTAATTGGTTAAATCTCCTTTTTTGATATTGGTATGTAGACTGATCTCTTCTAATCTCCAGAAGTGCTGGCATTGTTTAGTTAGATTATTTACTGGTCTTGTTGTGTAGGTCGCCATATTTTTGTAGATATTAATGAGGTTCAAGATTTCAAAGCAATCCCAGATCTTCTTGAAAATGGTGAGTATATATTCAAGATGATACTTACACTTCTCATTAGATCTAGCTTCTTATCTAAAATACTAAGAGACCACTAATCTTGTGGTTCCCGAACAGTACAATGCTGCCTCAACAAACTCATAAGGGTATAGGATATTTTACTACTTACGTAATGAGACTTTCCTTAGCTTCCTTGAGGTAAGTACACAGTTTGGGAACCACTGTGTACCATGGTGTACCATGAAAGTATTATTAAAATATTAAGGGCACTGTGAATTGAAAAGTCTGGAAGCCTCTGCATTAATCTAAGCATTTCCTCCCCAGTAAGATCTAAACAGGAAAGGTATTTTATTTTTCTACATTAATAATTTCAAAATTGACACATTATCCTCATTGTTTTTTAAATTATCCCTGTCAATTTGGGGTTCTGGGAAAATTATTCACTCATGAAACATACAAGGCGTTTGTGCCCCACGTTTTAATTTTTTTCCATAGTGATTTGTGCACAAAAAAGTTTACACCATGTCAGCTTACAACAACTTATTCAAACAGTTCAGCAACAACCTGTAGGATTTCATTTGGGCAATTATCTCTACTTTAAAGAGCAGCATAAGGCTGATTCTCATTTACCTTTAATTATGGCATGAACATGGTTAATTGAATATTTTTAAATGATATGCTTTCATGGCATTGCATGTATCTCATCTCTAGCCCAATCTTTTTTAGCTGTCACAGTTTCAAAGTAGAAGATGTCTCAGTTCACTAACTGAAGTGTGATTGTTGATGTGGTCAAGACATCTTCTTTTAGGTTGCTGCAAACCTGCAGTAGCTTTACTACTCTTTTATTTAGTTTGTGTGGCTTGATCAATTTATCTGAGGGAAAAAATAGCTATTGGAAAAATTCAAACCGAAATATTTGATCTTCTATTGACTAGCTCAGATGTCCTATTATACATTCCAAAATCACCCAACTGATTTTGGGTATTAACATAAAAATACCCAGAGAACATCATTTTTATTTTTTTGAGTTTTATAAATGCTGTTTTATAATGGACTCTCTCCAATGAGGGAGAGAATCCTACATTTCTCCTTTTAAGGGGAATTAAAACCTTTTACTTTCCCTTTCAAAAACTATCTGAAAAACGTTTTAGACTAGTTTGCATCAATCTTTAACTGTCCAAACATCAAAAAGGGCTACTTAATGACCAGGAAAATATCCTATTAATCAAACCAATTTTCCTCTCAGAGGTTATTTATTTTGTATTCTATGGGGGGTGGGGGGAAGAGGGCAAGAATCAGGAAAACAAAATCCTTCACAGCGTTTACGAGTATCCAGAGCTCTGCGTTTTAATACGGGTTTATTTCTGCAACTTTTTGAGTTCTCCGTCCCACACGGGGAGCCATTCCCATTTGCAGCAGCGAACGCGTTTATTTCGGAGTTAATAGTCAAAATGGGAACGGTAAGGGGGGGGCAAAAAAAATGGCAAAAGAGCCACCGGTTTTCCATACAAGGTTATGCACGGACTTTGCGAAATGGTTATTAAGTTAAGGTGCAGGCTGGAAGAAAGATTGCAAGAGTAGAAAAAAAAAGGGTGGTGGTGGAAGAGCAGGGCGAACAGAAACCCCGAGGCAGCCGAGTCTCGCATCCAAACGCACGCTAGGCAGACACAATAGGTAGGAGCAACAGTACCAGACAAACTAGGGGGAGGGGCTGCCTGCGGCGCGTGCGCCGGAAAAAAAAAAAGAAGGCGCGCGAGGACAAGAGGGTATAATGGGAGGGGCGACGCGAGGAGCGCAACCAACGAACACCCTTCAACGATTAAAATTGGGGGGGGGGGCGGCAGAGGGGGTTTGAAGTGGACAGACAGAAGGACAGCAGCTCTTGGGCATATTACACCCCTTCCCTTGCAGCCTCGCGCCCCCACTCAGCCCTTCTCTCACCGTCATAGTAGTAACAGACTTTCTTCTTGCCGCCTCCCTGACTATACGCCATGAAGCCGTCTGAAGGAGGCTCCCTTGGGGGGGACGGGATGCGAGGGATAGATTCGATTCCACACAGGACCGAAGCCGAACTATCTGGGAAAGCAGCGACTGCACGGCAACACGGATGCCGGAGCCGGGGACAGCGTAAGGGAGCTGGGGTCCCGCCTCCTCCAGACGTGACTGCTGTCAGCCGAAGGTACCATTGAAGAAGAGGGGAGGAATAAAACTTTGGGGCTCGTTTCCCATAGTACTTTTATTTTAAAAAGTTACTGTGTGGGTTACATACTGCACAGTATGAAGGATCACGTTAGTTTGTGGGCGCTGTAGGAAATGTGATGGGAAGACGCCCAGTAGGGGGAAAATGTAGGCTACTCGTCCCCCTTCTCCACATAGATACATTGGTATGGTCTGCGTAAAGAAGCAGGCCGCTCTCCTCGCTCTGCCCATTTTAAACAGAACGCTTGTAAACGCGCATGTGCAAAAGCTTCTTTAGGTGGCAACAATACTTTGGGCCCCATATTGTAGTAAATGAAAAGTTAATCTTTCCCCTTGCTCATCAGATAGGAAAGAGGAGGGCTCTGTTTTGAGCTAAAAGGGAGTGAGAATTAGGGTGTAGTTTATGCTTCAGCTGTGATGAAAAACAATAAAAGAAGTTTCTAGGCATGCATCTTTGCTTAGGCTTTCTTTTTTTGAAAAACCATTAATATTTGCATTCTCTTAAAGGTTCAGTCTATAAATCTTTTTTGAAACTGCTCATTGAGAGCTAGTCCTTTAAGAATCAGGCCCAGTAAGATCTGGTTTATGTAAATCCAAAAGAACAGTAAACCTTTGAATAAAATAAGCTTTCCTGCTTCGGCCTATAAATAAGAATTGCCTCTCATCTGAAACTTTACAGATGGGGAAGGCTGCCTATTTCTGATAGTTGGCTTTGTGGAAGAAAAAGTGGAGTCCTGAGAACCAAGGGAAGGAACCTGTCAGATTGTGAAGTGACTCATTTCTCTTGATTGTGAATCCTAACTGTAGAAATAGTGGCTTTACTCCCTCTTTTAAAGTTTAGCCTCCACATCCCTTCTGAGTCAAGTTACTAGGAAGGAATATGCCAAATTCTTGTTTTTATAAATAAGTACTTGATAACAGGTTTGGCTTTTAGGAGCTCCCTGTAAGCACTATGGTCCTTGATTGTGTTAAGTAAAATATACCATAAATATATACAGTTGTGAAGAAATGAAAAATGGCATATGTGTATTGATGAGTAATGTTATTTACTTATTTATTTATACATCATTTTAATAGTGCCCGTTCAAGAGACTCTTAGTAGCTTACAAAATTAAAACCCTATATACAAATGAACCTATAAACCTTAAAAGTCAAAATATCACATTTTCTGGGGAACCATCTCATTGAAAACACTCCAAGAAATGGCAATTTAGTTGGAAAAATAGTTCATTCCTACCTCAGTAGTATTTGTGACTGTTCTTTTAGATATTCCTATAGAGGTAAATGGCAACAACTGATTCCTGAATATTAGTACGTTAGGGTGCCATAATGAAAAAAAACCACCAACTGTGTATTATGGCACTTTATGTCACTATGCAATTAAGAAACAAATCATGTTTGTTGTGTAATCACGATAATAGGTTCCAGCAATCAGATGCAATACAATACAAAGTTAATTGGTTTTTGATGTTAAAAGCACTGAAAATCTACTTCCAAAATTTGACTGTGAGGAAAAACATGAACAGTTTTACTGTCTTATTCCTTGGTGCTGGATATATTGAAGTAGTTTTTTAAACCTAAAGGAACATATCCGGAAATTTTTAGATGAGAAGTCAACAAACAGAATCGAGTTTATCAGCAAAGAAGGATTAAGTTCCTTTTTATTCTGAAAGCATCAATGCATCCTGAAAGAAAAAAACATGTGAGATACACACACGCACACTGGAAGAAAAAAAACACATGTGACACACATGCACACATGTTAAATGTCCTTAACATTTAAAATTGTATTTTATGCTTATACTCTGTGAACAATGAATATATTTTAAATACATTGACATCTTTCTATTATATAGTCTTTAGAAATTGTTTTGGGGAATCAAGGCTGGGTCAGTATTATATGAATATTTTTCTTAGTCACATATACTCCTCAACTTACGACTGGTTGCTTTGTGACTGTTCAAAGTTATGATGGATCTCTCCAGAGTTACTTACAACTTGCTTTCAAAGTTCTAATGCCCCCACCATCCAGCCCCGTGGTCACGTAATCACATTTTGGTGCTTGGCAACTGGCCCACACTTATGTTTATTTCTAGTTTCTGGTAAAAAATGCCCATTGGATACAATGAGTTTACCTAATGACTTGCATTCACTTAGTGGCCACTGCAAAAAAGATCATAAAATCAGACATGGTCACTTGATGTCCTGCTTAATGACTGCCACAACCATAATTCTGGGTTGTAAATTAAGGTCATAAATTGAGGACTACCTGAATTTTATAAATAATTTAAAAATAAAATATTAGAAATATTTAATAAACTAGCTGTATGGAACTGTCCACGAAGAAAGGAAGAGAATCAGTGTAAAATACTGCAGCCAATCTAGGAGGATACCGTGATTGTTTGTATTAAAAGCTGCAGAGAATGAAGGAACATAAGGGCTGCACCACTTCTATCACACCTCTACCAAAGGTCATCAATAAGCGTGGCCAATGCTGTCTTCATGTTAAATCATGGCTTCAAAGCTGATTGAAATGATTGCAGATAATCTGCTTTGTCCAAAATTCTCTGTGATTGTTATTCAACGCTCTACCAACATCCCCAAAAAAGGGAAGCACAGAACAATTTCCCAGAATTTCTTGATGTAAAGTGAGTCCTTGAGGGGACTACACTACTGACTCCTTCAAAGCACCATCCTGTGTCAAGGGGAGGCACGGCCATTGAGACACAACCATGCAGCAACATTATGTGGGAGAGGTGTGGCAACTTGGGCAGCAATCACCTGTTCAATGAAAATAATTGCACTGCTGTAGCATAACCAAGCAACGGCGTTTCTAGCACCACCACCAAATTGGGACAAAGCAGGAGCTTCCTTCCTTTCTCAACTCTCTTTCCCTCTTCCCGTCCACCCTTCCTTACTTCCTTGGTACCTCCCTACCTGCTACAGCCTACAATTCCCAGAGTTCTGTGCCTGAATTGCATGCCTTGCCCCTACTGGCTGGAGAGCTTCAGGCCTCAGTAGAGCTGAGCTTGGCAGTTAAATGTTGGTGGTGGTGGTGGGTCCACTTTGGCACCAATTTTGGGGGGCAAAGAAGCCAAAAACCCATTCGTGATCTCCACAGTGTTTGTCATCAGAGGGTAAGGTATGTGTATGACAAATTTGGGCCAGATTGGTGCTGACATGGAAGAGCCTATTGAGGGGATACACCAATCTAAAAAAAAAGGTACCACAAAGTACAGGACTTATGTGGATTAAAGAATGGGTCCAACTGAGAAATGAAAGAGTATTGACATTAGAAGGCCATGATTTGCAACTTGGATGGCATGCATTCCTGTGGTATCAAGGAAATGAAACACATAAATACTTTACAAGACATATAATTAGAAAAGCATTATTAATAAACTGGGAAAAAACTAGGAAGCAGCATTACTTAAAAACTCCGCTATGGTTGTCATCTATGGAAGCAAGCACATATCCAAATCTTATTAATCTAAAGAAAGTACTTAGATATAAAGATATTTTAAATGAAAACGGAAAATTGAAAAGAGTAGAAGAATT
>JANHGC010003554.1:138795-151251 GCA_027560395.1 Boaedon fuliginosus
GACAACTTCTCACAACTAGCAGAATTTCTGTCTTCTTTGGTTTTTGGATTTGGAATCTGTATTCAGTAAAGTGATCACTGAGAACGAGCTGCATGTACAGTATCTTCCTTTAAAAGCTTCCTGACAGGAAGATCTGAGCAACAGATGCAGACTGAGAATTTTTGGTCTCCAGAAAATTTTAAGATGTTGAATTTCTCAAGGATGATTTAATTAGTTTTCCTGCATATTGCAGAGAATTGTTTTAAATTATTCTTGTGGTTCTTTCCAATTTCAACCTGATGATTCTATATTTCTATGAAAAACAAACCAAATATCTTCGAATTCTGACTCAGTCAAAATACTATACTTGGAATAAGTCTGAGGGTAGCAAATACAGATTATACATGCTCGGACAGAAGCACTTTGGACGTACACTTGAAGCAATAGGAATAAAATTCTATTCCATTGTAATGAGCTTCTCTTCAAGGTAAACATCCAAAGAACCTGTTAGATGAAAACATATACTTACCTAATATGAAATCTTATCTCTTTTATCTCCAGTACAGAAGCCCAGGATGCCAGCTGGCTTAATACCTGAACAAACCCCTTGAGGCTAAATAACAAGATAGACCTTTGGTGAGAGCTTTGCTCCTTTGAATTACTTGGAATAGTTTTAAATGAAATAGATGAATTTATAATGGAGATCAACCGCAAGGAAATTCATGTTAATTTTTTTAATTTCTAAAATCTGTTGTACACCCTACATATTTCTGTTGAAGTTTCTGTGAAATTATTTACATTAGAGAGTGCTGCATTTACATTTGCATATATTGAAGAAGATTGTGAACAAAATTTGATACAAGTTTAGTGAATTTGTTAGACAACCTTCAGTGTACTTTGGTATGAATTTAATTTTGAGACTAATTTGATAGATTGAATTTTGAGACGATAGATTGAATGAACAGGAATGCAATCCTGCTAAAACTTCTACCCCTTTGACAACATTCAGTTCCACTGACTAAGGTTTCCTTTTCAACTGTTCACTGAGACTGAACTGAAGAAATGTTATTGTATTATTGTTCCATGCCCTTAATATGCTGCTGGTAGACTACTTGTGTACCTAAGCATCTGATCTAAGATCTAAGAGTGTACTATGTGATTCAGTGCTACTGTTAATAAGTTGTTGAATTTTGGTGGAAAGATAGGGAATGTGTAAATAAATAAATAAATTGATTAATTGATTAATTGATTAATTGATTAATACTTACACAAACATATGTCCTGAAGTTATCAGGGTGAGACTACTTAATTGGTCTGTTATTACTCTGCTCTACTATACAAAGAATCCCTGGTAGATTGAATGTCCCAGCAAGCTCCAAGCCCTCAGACCCAATTAAATCCCATTGATTCTGTCCTTTGTGAGGTCTCTTCTACTGTTGTTTGTACCCAAGTAAATATAGCTGGAATGGTTCTTGGAATATGGTTTAGTCTTCTAAACTTCTATTGGTTTGATCCCAGAAGAACAAGTTATTTTCCCCAAGTAAGAGAATCCCTTGAAAATAACAGCTGCCTGTTCCAAAAAATTCTTCCTTAAAATTGGTGTTGAAAAGTAAAGTGTTGAATTGCAGAAGTGGAAGTGCAGAAAAGTGTAGCAAAATTTCTTTGTATTTCTCTGTATGTTCCTAATTTCCCTATCTCATCTTTGCTCATGTGTTGTTTAGTAACACATACTATTTCTGAATGTTGGATTTTGTCAAGAAATAAAATATAAATAAATATATGAGATTGCTAGCTACTGCAAAAGATTTTTAAAAAATTAATGTATGCATTTTAAAGGCACACTGTGATGCTTTTCATTTGTTTTGATAAATGTCACAAAGAGGCTTCAGCATTGTTGTCCTTGGCTAATGAATTATAACCAGTTATATACTATATCTCTGCCCCATGTGAAATAAACAATAGGTTTCAGGTGAAATTTGTTAAGACAGAGTGGCTGTGGAAAGGAGTGCCCTCTACATTCAGGAATTCATCATCTTTGACCTGGTTGGAATAACACTACTCCAGACAGAGTCAATGAGTAATTTGGAAATCCTCCTGGACTCACAGTTGTTTCTCAAAGAGCAGGTAGCAGTTGTGGTTAGGAGGGCCTTTTTTCAACTTCCTGTCATACACCAGTTATGCCCTTTCCTTGAATAGGAAAGCCCTTCTGTCAGTCAATCATGTTTCCCATCTGGACTATTGTGATGTGCTTTATGTGGGGCTACCCTTGAAAAGCGTCTGGAAGCCTCAGCTGATACAGAATGCTGCTGCATGAGATATTTTTGGTACTGCATTGGTTGCCACTTTGCTTCCGAGTCCAATTCAAGGTGTTGGCTATGACCGTTAAATGGCATGGGGGCAACTTGTCTGTGGAGCCATCTTCTCCCCATTACACTGACCCATCCCACTCAGACAGGCAGGGACGGTGTGCTGTGGACATGGTCAGTTAAAGAATTTCAACTGGCTAGTGGTGCAATTCAACCAGTGTAACAACCGGTTCGGTGAGCGCTCAGTTCTGTGAGCTGTGCATGTGCGTTGCAACAGAAAAAAGCAAGCAAACTTACCATTGACTGCAGCTCTGGTGAGTCAAAACAGCTGACACATGGCAATCCACACTGCTGCACCGATCAGCTGGGCTTCAAAAAAAGGACAAATAGCACAGAATAGTAAAGGGGTAGGTGGGAGGGCTGGACCCAACACATCGCTGGAACTACCAATTCACCTGAACCGGTCTGTACCAGCTGAATCCCACCCCTGCAACTGGCGGTCCATAAGAGAAGTCTTCATGTCATCATCCCTGCCATTTGGAATATTCTTTCTTCAGAAGTGAGGCAGGCCCCCATTCTCCTGGCCTTTCAGAAATGTTTCAAAATATATATTCGTCCTTAAGACTAATAATTGGAATTTGAGAGCCTAATATATAAGAAACAAGCTAGTGAAAATATTTTGGTGTATGAGCCAGCAAAATACTATAAAAATTCTCTTTCCTGGCAGCAAAATGGAACATAACACAAGCCACTAATGGTTTGCTACCCCTTTGGCCCACTCAGAATTTGAAGTCATTGCAGCCTGTTTCACTAGTGCTGGAAGGTATGGCTTCCTTGTATTATCTGACAATGTGTCAACATGTTTATTTTTTAAAATAGTCTTTTAGTTAAGGCCAAATGCTTATTCAACTGAATTTTTATTTTTTTTAAAAATTGACATTTAACTAAACTTAAAAGCTATGTACCTATTATATATCTAATAACTTGTTGGTTTTCCAGGCTTTCTAAGGGACACAATTTTAGAATTCTATTCCTATTTCAAATGTGCTTCTTTTATCCAGAACCACTTATATATTTTTAAAAAGATTGTTCATGTAATTGTGCAAAAGTCTATGTATATAGGTAGTCCTTGACTTACAACAGTTTGTGTAGTGACCATTCAAAGTTTCAACAGCAGTGAAAAAAAATGATTTATGACCATTTTTCACACTTACAACCATTGCAGTATCCCTATGGTCATGGCATAAAAATTCAGACACTTGGCAACTGACTCATATTTATGATGGTTTCAGTGTCCCTGGGTCATGTGATTACCTTTTGTAACCTTCTGACAGGTAAAGTCAATGGAGGAGCCAGATTCACTTAACAACTGTGTTGCTAACTTAACTTTAGTGATTCATTTAACAACTGTGGCAAGAAAGGACACAAAATGGGTCAAAACTCACTTAACAAATGTCTCACTTAGCATCAGAAATTTTGGGCACAATTGGGATCATATCGAGGACTATCTGCATTATAACAGCACTTCAGTGCAAACAGAAAAAGAAATAAATTAAAAGTCTTTCTTGGTGGTCTCAACATCACGCAGCAAGTTTCATCGACGTCATGATGAATTTTTATAGGAACCAATTATAATGAAATTTAGATTAACATTGCAGTTTTGTGTTGGCCCTATGCTGATGGTTCAAGTTTAGCAATTAGTTAAGTGAGGGAGAACAATTTTAAGTAAAATCTACCCCAATCCAAGGTGCTGTTGATAAAATAGAAACTAAGAAATGTCAGTCAAGGATTAAGACTGAGCCTGTTTCTTGATGGGATTGTTCTCTCCTGGAGATAAATAAATAGATCAGATAGTTGGATGGATGGATGGATGGATGGATGGATGATAGATTTTTGCTGCCTTTGAGCCAGTTTTGACTTCTGGCAACTGCCTGCACAGGTCCCTTCAGTTTTATTGATGGCATTATCAGAATGGTCCAAATTCATCCTTCATCCTAAAATGGGACTAGAAGTCATGATTTCCTGATTTCTAGCCTTCATCACTACATCAAAATGGCTTGTAATGTTACAAAGATTAAGACACAAATGTCTAAGGAGATTCTCAATCATCCAAGTCATGGTTGTCACAAAAGTGCTTTTTCAAGAGGCAACTGGACTTTTTTGTTTTTTCTTTGAAGACGTTTCACTTCTATTTCAAGAAGCTTCTTCAGCTCTGATTGGATGGTGGGGAATGGAAAGATTTATATTGCTTGCAAACAGCTATCATTTACATTCTTTAAGAGAGTTGTTGGAGGTTTGTCTGTGTCCTCAGCCTCATCTGAATAGCTCAAATAGGTGTGGAGCCTTCTTGGAACTGCTGAAAGGACTGTGTTGTAGACAGGCGATAGATGTAGACTGTTCAATTTTGACATAGATTACAAAGATGGCCTCTTTGACCCCTCTTTCAAACCAGTTGAATTGAAACAGGGGTCAAAGAGGCCATCTATGTCAAACGACTCTAAAAGAATGCAGACGATCAGCAAAACATCTTCAAAGAAAAAACAAGGAAGTCCAGTTGCTTCTTGAAAAAGAACCTTTGGGATTAAGACACAACCCCCCTAAAATATATAATCCCCTGGCACCAAGAATAAATAATAACCCCACTCAACAATCCATCCTGTCCCAGTCAACAACAACACAAATTAACATCTACTATACCTGTAACATTCCATCTAGGCAGGTCTGGCCTGGCAAGTTACTTTAATTTTCTCCACCGTCTACTTTGATGAATCTGCTCTACTACCTGGGACCATCCTAAAATGTTCACCGAGCTGTAATTGACATAAAATGCTACAGCTAAGATGCTAACTGATGCCACTTCAGAAAATCTGGATTGTTGCCACTTGCTTTCCAGGCAAAATTTTGTGGAAATTTCTATACTGTAGCAAAATGTATGGGAAGAGAGATGAATTAAAATAACACAACAATTCGCAAAAGGGTTTCTGGAGACTGGTGCTTATCTTGAATAGGAAATTACATTTAGACAGAAAGCCTAGGTATCTCATATAGCAGAATTCTAAATTAAAAAATAAAAAGATCCCATGGTGTTGGCACAATGTCTATTCCATTAGAAAAGAAGAAGTTGGGTAAAAGTGTGGGAAGAAGAAGCAGGAGTTCTGGTCATTTCCCCATAAATAACCTTAAGTGGTGGGTCAAAATAACAGTTATAAAAACAAGCTTTATATTCCTTCAACATTATTGTGATCCTATAAAACACTATAAGACCTTAATGAGGAAACAGTTTTTTTTTAACTACATTTACTATTCTTATTAAAGAGTAGCTAGAAAAGACACAGCTAGAACTATGTGTAGAAACTCTCTGAAATGCCATCTAGGGATCATCTAGATTTCTGCAGCTCTGGTTTGGTAGCCCTATTGCAAGAAGCCAGTGTATAGATCTTCCAACCAATTTTGAAGCTCTAAATAATTTTAGTCCTAAATAGGGATAATCTATTAGGTTATTTATCTTTTGGGAGAAGTGACTTTCACAGGTCTGTTTATCAATCACATAGGAGTGGAATTTATTTTGAGTTATTCCTAGGTCTCAAGAGTTGAATTTGGTTCTTATTCTCTTAGTCTTTGGAAATCTATAAAGACACATCTGTTTCTTGACTAATTATTTTTTAAAATCATGTTTGCATTTATTTATTGTAAAGTTAAGCTTTGATTTTTCTATGTATGCTATTGTAAGTAATAAGCTGTCTTTAAATATCCTTTTTGAACAGAAAGAAAGCATATTACTCAAGCACTTTATATATTGTAATGTACAATAATGCAATAATAATAGCAATAGCACTTAAATCTATGTACCACTTCATAGAGCTTTACAGCCCTCCCTAAGCGGTTTTACAGAATCATCATATTGCCTTCAACAATCTGGGTCCTCATTTTACCAACCTCAGAAGGATGGAAGGCTGAGTCAACCTTCAGCCAGTCAAGATCAAACTCCTGGCAGTGGGCAGAGTCAGCATACAATGCTGCATTCTAACCACTGTGCCATTTCAGCTCTTTTTTATTGCCTTTTACAACCAATAAAGTTTGTAAAAGTTTCACAAACTTTCCATCTCTGAGGGGAGGACTGTCATCCTTTTTGCCTTCTTTTTTTCACAAGTAAGTGGAAATGAAACCTAGAATCCTGTACATTTACTTTTGAATAAGATGTTTTGGAAAAAAATATTGGTTAGTGGTAGGTTGGGCCTGCAATTTAAATAAAGTATGTAAGCTGTTACCCTGAAATGAATGAGGATAAATCTGCAGGAATAATTTTGCACATTGCAAACTAGTAAGAAGTAGTTTAAATGAACTAATATTTTATTCCACAATATTACTTATTTTATAAAGATTTAAATGAAGGGTCCCTTGTAGTTCTGCATGAATATAGAATATTTATATTTTCTACAGTGATTAAATGTAATTCAGTAAACATATGCTAAGTTTCTAATGTAATTGTGGGACAGCTGCTCTGCTGGTATTGTTGGCTGAACCTTTAATTTAGCCCTTGAGAGGGAGCCCTTGTTCATACCATGAATTCCTTCTTAAATTGACTTGGAGAAAGCTATAATAAACAAACCATCCTTTTTAAAATAAATTATTTTATGGGAGGTTTGAAGTATATTTACCACTAAAAACCATTTTTTAAATTAAAATAAGCATACACAAGGGTATCATTTAATCAAATTAACCCATTTCATTTAGAGGAAATCCTACTGCTTCTGAATGACGATTCAAAATACATATATTTTGGTATATGTTTTCTAATGCTAAAGGCTGAACAAATATCAGAGGCCTCTATAGAATGGGAATTCAATTGGAACAGTTGCTTTATAACAGTACATATCCAAATCAGAACAAGTGTGTTTTGAAGCTTTTGGTCCATACACAGAGCAAATCAGGAATGTTGTTTTGTTCTAGAAAGTAAATGAAATGCAGTTGTGTTGGGCAAAAGTGATTTGAGGGATATAAGAGCAAGACAAAGCCAAGGATATTGACAGCCAATGGGGCAGGGAGGAGAAGGAAGGCTTTGGGTCAGTGGGATATGCTGTAATGGGAAATGCCGTGGAGAGGAGAAAAAGGAGAGTGACTTGCCTATTTTTGTGAAATTATTTAAATATCCTTCAAATGTAAAGGTGTTGGTGATCACATTTAAAGCCCTTCAAAGCTTTATGGGTCAAGGTTACTTGAAGGACCATCTCACCCCACTGAATTTGGCCTGTCCCACTCGTACTGGCCAAAGGAGGAGGCATGCTGTGGGTCACGTCAGCCTGATTACTTTGGCTGGTGGGGTCCAGGAGATGAAGCTACTCTGCTGTTGCTCCTGCCTGTTTTAAATATATATTTAAAACAATGGTCCAATTTTATTGGTAAGGAAGAAATAATTCAGTTTACAATTCTGAGTATTAATCCACTGAACTATAATAAAGGGTATAACATTTTCTGCTACTAGGACTACGAGGAAATCCATATTAATTTATTATTTTATTTTATTTTATTTATTCTATTTTAAATAAAAATAAAATAAATAAAACATATTAATTTATATTGTCAGCTGTTGTATATCTTTCCTTCCTTCCAAAGTGAAAAGGGATTTATTTTTTATTGAAATTAGTGCATTCGTCCACAGTTATTTGTTACATTATATTAAACGTATAACTTTGTTTATGTTTCATATAAACAGGTTTATTTCTAAAGCAAACATTATATGATTAATTGTTTGAATGAGCTACCAGAAAAAAGATGGAGCACCTGGTTATATATGAGTCCCCCCGCCCCCCATAATTTATGATGCTAACTTTACCTTCTTTCAGAAGTGTGTCATTTTGCTTTATTTCTAACACAATACTTTCAAATCCACTTTCTGCATTTTTGGATTAAAATGTTCCTTTGCTGTCAGAGCAGCTAGTGTTTTTTTGAAGATTAGCCCCATCCACATGCATCTTTTAGTTTCCGCAGTCATAACATGTATATTTATAAACAAGCAGACATCAGACAATATCTTTTTCTCCCATCACCTACATTGGCATCATAAAACAACCTGCCACTAAGGGAAAGAGTTGTGGTAGAGAACTCTATACTTTGCTTTGTTCTCTCATTCAATTGATGCTTTTTTTTCCTATGAAGGATCATAGATCTTCTGCATCCCAACTTTTAAAAGCTGGCTGTTCTTTTTCCATATCTTCACTTGTCTTAAATCAGCAAGAACTATTGTGCTTTCTGGAAAAAACAACAACTGAACTTGAGCCACTGTGGGTCATCTATCTATCTTGTTGATCTTCTGGATTCTTGAACTGATGGGGCGTTTGTTTTCTGAAAAATCACACTAATTTGCCTGATGTATTTGGAATTAGTGAGATTAAAAGGAATATCAACTTAATAGAATACCACATTAAGAAAAATGGAATCCATTAGGATCACTGGCACCACAAATAGGCTACATCAGTAATAAAGGTGGTTGTCTGATTTTCTCGGATATTTTAGTTGGATTATAATTTCATTGTCTTATTTGCAGTGGACAAAATTCAGTTAGGTCGTACAAATGGGTAAACTGAAGATAGTGAACTTTCTAAAAAGGTCACAATTTGCTGAAAAAGTAATCTTTCTAATTCTGGAATATTATTTTTTTTCAAATTACATTTTTTTTCCATTTCAGAAAACCTTTAAAGGTTTTATGAGAATACAGAAAGAACATGGGTCCCAGATCTGGTTATGTTGGTAAGAATTATTTATTATATGTTTGCATGTATTTATTTTACTGTCAAGATAGTCACTATAAGATGAGGTCTTCTTTCAGAAACACATTTAGAATATCAAAGAAAACATATTGCAGTGGTTCTTCTTTCTTTCTAACTACTGGCACATGTGTTCCATTCACATAGAATATTTTTTTTGTCCTAAAGAAACCTGATTCTGCTGTTTCTTCTAATATTTGTGACTAGCTGATTACCTGGCCTTGCTCAGTTTTTTTTTAAATTGGAGTGCTGTATCTAGATCAGGAGTACCTCCCTCCCTCCCTCCCTCCCTCTATCTCTCTCTCCTCCAAAAACATCTTCAGGTTGCCCAAAAAACTAAGCTCCTTAATCCAAAACCTTCTTGGTAATATTTTGCTGCACATTGCATGCTTCCACCCCCAAAACACCTGACACATCTTCAAACCTAAGAGAAGCCAACTGTGGATGCTTCTTCATTCCCCCCAAATTCCCAATTTACTCACCTTCCCCATTTTGTGACCTTCCTCTTCCTTGGACCAGGGAAGACAATGGGAGGACAATGGATTTCCGGAAGGCAGCTCAATGGGTGGCTCAGTTGGACCACCAAGGCTTGGCCTCAAAAGTACCAGAGAAGGTGGCAATCAGCTAAGAACCCAGAAGCTGGAACGGAAGAGCTCTGGAAAGATAGAGCTTCCAAGACTTTGCAACCTCCCTTAGCAGGTGATCCAAGGTGAGCTGGAGTCCTCTTCAAATTTAGGCATCCTTTGGTTGAGACAGGTTCACCTCCCTGTGGGAAGCATCTGTTACTTGTTGGCCTTTTTATGAAGGTAGCTAAGCCACACCTCCTCGTCTTCTCCAAGTCATTCCAGGCTGGGCTTCACTCAACAGTAGGTGGAAGCATACCACAATAATAGGTAAAGTCCCAGGTCAAAGCTGCTAATTATACTGGGCAGACTCGGTTCCCTTCTCCAGGCTCTGTCAAAGCATAGAGCCATTCCTTTCCTTCACCTTTTCTTCCCGACTCTCTGAATTCAATGAATGAAAAACGAAAGAGGGATCCATTTTAAGACCTGCGTTTTCTTTTCGGATCAAGAAGAAGAACAAAAGACAAAGAAGGAAAAGATTTACCTACAAAACTGGCACCGTTCCAGAAAGGTGTTTTTTTTTCCCCAATCTATATATAGGTAGCCCTCCTCGACTTACAATTGAGATCTCTGTTGCTAAGCGAGACAGTTGTTCAGGGAGCTTGGGCCCCATTTTACAACCTTGCCTGCCACCGTTGTTAAGGGAATCGACGCAGTTGTTCAGCTACCCTGTTTCCCTGAAAATACGACCTCCCCTGAAAGTAAGGCCTGGGTTGATTTTTTTTTTTACATGTTTTATTTATTTTATTTTATTTATTTTTATTAGATTTATACCCCACCTCATTTCCCCAGTCAAGGGGAACTCGAGGCGGCTAACAACCATTAAAAATACAATGTAATTCAATATAAAAAAGTCTAAGACCCACAATCAACACAATCAGCACATTCACACACCCAATATACGCCTGCCCCTAACTAATAGGTTATTCAGTGGATGACATCCCCTAGAAATAAGGCCTGGTGCCCTTTTTGGTTGCAAAAATATATATATATAAGACAGGGTCTTATTTTTGGGAAAACGTGGTAATAACCATGTTAACTGGTTGTTAAGTGAATCCCGATTCCCCCCATCGGCTTTGCTTGTCAGAAGGTCACAAAAGGGGACGAAGCAGGAACAGTTGTGTGAAAAATGGCTATAATTCGCTTTTTTTCAGTGCCGCTATAGCTCTGAATGGTCACTAAAACTGACTGTCGTAAGTCAGGGACCTATCTACCTGTAATCTGGTGGGACCTCTCTGTATTAGGAGGATCTCGTTTCATTTGTGATTCCCCAGAATTGCTAGATTTCTTATTTTCTAATCTTTACAGCGTAAAGCTAGTGAAACCAGAGGGTTTGCTATTTGAGCTGTTCCCCATGGACACTCTTCAATGGAACAGCCCCCAACTAGGGTGTTGTACAGCTAGTCCTTGACTTACAACAGTCTTGATTTACAACAGTTGACTTACAGCTGTTGACTTACAACTGTTGACTTACAACAGTTCGCTTAGTGACCATTCGAATTTACAATGGCACTGATAAAAGTGACTTAGGACCCTTTTTTCACACTTATGACCATCGTAGCCAGGGGTGGGATTCAGCCGGTTCGGATTGGTTTGAGCGAACCGGTTGCTAAATTTTTTGAATCCCATCCCTGAATTTGTAGCATCCCCGTTGCCAAGTGATTTACATTCGGATGCTTGTAAGACAACTGACTTACATTTATGATGGTGGCATTGTCCTGGGGTCACGTGATCCCCTCTTGCAACCTTCCGATGAGCAAAGTCGATGGGGAAATCAGATTAGCAATAGCAATAGCAATAGCAATTATTTATTTATTTATTTATTTATTTATTTATTTATTAGATTTATATCCCGACTCTCTTCACCCATTCGGGGAACTCGAGGCGGCAACAATACAATAAAACATAAGCCTACACAATATAAAATAAAAAACACACTCACTCACTCAATCGTACACGGGGGAGGGAAGGACAGATGTTAAGTCCAAGCTTGTCGGCAAAGCCAGGTCTTCAATGCCTGGCGGAATGTAGGCAAGCTAGGGATGGTTCTGATCTCTGCGGGGAGTGAGTTCCAGAGGGACGGTGCCGCCACAGAGAAGGCCCTCGCCCGCGGCCCCGCCAGTCAACACTGCCTGGCTGACGGTATTCGGAGCAGGCCCTCCCTATGAGATCTAACTGGGCACTGAGAGGCATACGGTAGCAGCAGGCGGTCTCGAAGGTTGCCGCAATATTTACAATGAAAGTATTGTTGATTAGATGTATTTACTCTGGCTAACCCAATAGGAAACAAATTCCTGTTTACAGTGGAACCCTAACAAAAAATACATGCAAGAAGGGATAGAAAAAACACATTGGAAACTGGATTGCTTACTGGAACACTGATTTGCTGCCACATCCAATTTTTCTCATTAGAACTTGTTTTATTTGAACATGACTCAGTACTCCGTGTAAAATCTGAAGTTGTTAATCGTATTAGTATATGGAAACAAATTAATTACGCATGATATTGGAAGTGGGTTGTTAAGTTCAAGGCCGGAAAGATCAAACAAACATAGCCGTTACTTCAACAGTGTCTGATAACATATAACACCTCATTTTACGATCATTTATTGATTAATAATCTACGTGGCAATGCAAACACAAATGCTCTTTTGTGCATCTTTTAAAGAAAACACTGCATATTTTCTGATATTATTTATTTATTTATTTACTAGCTGATGACCCGGCCTGGCTCGGGTTCTCTTTATCCCCCTCCTCTTCATAATGCCGATTTGCATACGTTGC
>JANHGC010003554.1:151351-170218 GCA_027560395.1 Boaedon fuliginosus
CCCTCCATCTATCCCTCCATCTATCCCCCCATCTATCCCTCCATCTATCTTTCCATCCATCCATCTATCTCTCCCTGCTCTCCTGAACAACTTCATGTGTTGTGTGAATCCAACCACTTGGCTTGTGGAGGGGGAGTGGAGGCTCACAGGCAAAGCCAAGTGTTGGAGGTCCATGCAAAATAAGGCAACTCCAAACTGGATCCTGTTGGGGAGACACTCCCCTCCCTCTCCATGTCTTCCCCCCACCATGGTGGGGACCTGGGCAGCCTGTGGAGTTGCTTGCTTGGAGGTGGGCAGCAAGCAAACAAATGTAGCTCTCCAGCTGGGAGGCAGCAGGTTGGCAAGGTGAGCGACTGCAACAGGAATGGAGAAGGGGAAGAGGAGGAGAAAACGGCCATGGAGAAGGGGAGAAGGATAAAAAAGCAGGCAAGCTGCTACTTGTGTTCCCCAGGCCCTCCTGCTGGAAGGTTTATTATGGCCCCACCACTCCCTCCCACATCACAGCCATGCAGAAGGGGAGGAGAAGGAGAAAGTGACTATGCAGAAGGGGAGGGGGAGAAAGCACCCGAGGATTTATTATGGCCCCACTTCCCCTTCCCACATTGCAGCCATGCAGAAGGGGAGGAGGAGGAGAAAGCGGCTGAGATGCCACTGCTGTTCCCCGGACCCTCCATGCTACTGGAAAGTTTATTATGGCTTTGTGGCCAGCTGGGGAAAGATGAGCAGTGAGCTTACTTGGCAGGGCGGGCTGCTCCAAGGATCTTCAGCCCATCGCCGCTGGAAATATCTTTATCTGCCTAACTAATAAACCATGCCTGCATCCTACTCCAAGTGGCGCTATTTGAAAATAGTGCCTCAGTTTGACAACTGCACATGCGCAGTAGAAGTTTGCTTTTTCGTTAAGAGTGTCCTCTTTGCCCCCCCCCCCCAAAAAGGGGGCAGAAAGGGCCCCATCCTTTGGAAACCCTGACAGTGCTGATCTTACTATGCTTTGCTACCTATCTGGCAAATTTGAGCGAAATTGGTGTAGGACTGAAAGTTTGTATGGAGCACATACAAACACACATCCACACCCCACCTCTCTTTTATAGATATAGATATAGCACTTGCAGAAGATAAGATGCTAAATAGATGATAGCTCACAATAGAGATATTTGCATGCCCCAACAAAGGCAAGGCTGACTCCAAGTCTTCCTGTTTCCCATCTATCCTTTGACTCAGGGATGGGATGGGCTACAGCGGAGAATATACCATAGGCTTTTCAGATTGGTTCAGAAGAGCTGTTATTTTGCATCTGTTTTTCTTATTTAGAAGCCATTGTGTCAGGCATTGCACCACAGCATTCTGGCAAAGGTATGACAGAAAAGTGGGGCCAGCAATTAATTGGCTGCCCTTAGGCCTCGGGTTAGGTATCTCTTGTTTGATACTAGGAAGGCTTGCACAACTTTTCTACTATGATCCCCTGAGATAAGTTCATACTATATTCTCCTTGCTCCCTGATGTATTCTCAATCCTGCTTAGCCCTGGTGTGCTTCACTAGAATTTACTATATACATTGATTGAGTAGATATAGAATACTTAGCCAAATTTGAACATCTCTCTATCTCTCTCCAAAGAAAGAAAAGTCCATTTAATTTAAACTAATGGTGCTTATAGGTATGGTCAGGCATTCACCTGTATGATGGCATTCACCTGAGGTGCAGGGTATGATTCCTTTGAAACATGTAAGCATTGAGAAAATCAAGAGAAAGTTCTTCCTTTCCATTACCAGCAAGAGATCCTTTCTTGAGTTGCTCTGGATAGATAAGCTTGTCTTGGTGAAAAACAGCCAAATCACCATCTGGTTGTTGATCTGACTGAAAATAGCATAGTGCTGTTATTTTTATTTCCTACATCTCCATTCGTAGCTTTGGTTCCCTCAAGTTCATCCCGGTTGACCAGATTGTTGCCTCTGAAACAATGCATTTTGCAGTGTTGTTTGTCTCTTGCTGGATGATAATTTCCCAGACTTAAAACAAATCTTTCTGTGCTGAGACATTTGTTGCTGACCCTGAATGTTAATGTATGGCATTCAGCAGAAGACACATTTCCCCCCCATTTCTCTGAAATTCTCTTTGGACCAACACTGTATAGTAAAAGTTTCCCATAGTGGTTCTGAAAATTTAATTAGAATGCTAGCTCCATCCCTTTGTATCCCTCTGCTTTAATATCTCCAAATGACATTTTTTATTAGCTCAGTTAGTGAAACATGACCAGGCCCTCTCAGCTATAGGCTTCCCATTCTTAATCAAGGCACGCTCTTTCCTTTAGTGTTCCCAGCTGATACCTAAAAATAGTATATGAGCTTTTCCATGAAATTGAACTTTTAAACTAACAGGCTTATAACCTGCTGTAGATCCTTTTGGACATTTGTTAATTATAATCTTAAACCAACCCATTTCCTCTCAAAATCACGTTCTTTGCACGTTAGCCGATCCCTTTTCATTGCTTCTACCTGGGGACTGCCAGTTTTTTTTCTCCCTCCAGCAGAATCTTAGGCTGTGTTTATATTATCAAGGGAAAAACAAAACTGCCTTGTTCTCACTGCAAAGGAAATCATGCCACATTTACTTCTTTCCAAGTTACTCCATGTAGGGGAGCAAAACAACTCTATAAGAGCTGGAAACCAAAGTATCTCTTTGCTTATTTCACCTATATATATAGCTATAGTGCTGCCTTCAAGTTGGCCAGAAGTGAAGCATATTCCTGATGTACTAGCTAATCTCAATGTGCTTGGCAAGCTACTTCCACAAATGGCTGTTCTTCATTCTGTACTGTGAAACACCCATCATAATGTGTCATAGAAAAGTGATCCTCATTAGGTTTCTGTCAGTCTAGACTAATGTACCCACTGTTGGATCTGACAGCCTTTATAATCATGTCAATTTTTTTCCTAAAACCATTACCCTATTTTTTTATATAAAAAACTGAGTGACAATCATTTACAGTACAGAGGAAACTATGCAGATGGCAAATTAGCATTCATTATATTTTCTATTTACATTCTATTTACTATATATCTATAGTAAATGTTGTACTACCTTGTTAAGTGTGCAGCTTCAAAAATGTATTAAGAATTTTTCTTCTTAATAAAGATTTTTCATTCTGTCCCTTAATCTTTTTCATCCTTCTGCCTGTTAACCTACTTCATAGTACTAAATCTTACATCTTGTAGATATTCTTTAGAAAGAAAAAGGAAGAATAGCAACCTCTTGCCTAAATATACTCCTATCTCGCTCTTTAATGCCTTTTGTTTTTCCCATTTAGATTTTAGTAAAGCAACACTTCGTGACTATGGGTAACATTGGAGCTCAGCATAGTATCTTAGTATCTTTTCTATCCACTTTTATGAACTAATGCAATTAGAAGTGCATTCACAACAGTCCAAATGCCCATGTGAGAAATGGTGTTATAAGTGAAGAACCATTAAGTTAATGTTTCTGAAAACGAAAAAGGATTCTGTGCACCCTGGACTTTTATGTTCTTTTATGTTTCTACATAGTATAAAAACCATAAATGTGTGGTCATATGTTAAGGTAACAGGCTCACCATTTGTCTCATATGCATTATATATATATATTCATTGTGTTTCTAAAGCTGACATCAATTAAGGGCTGGCATCAATTAAGGGTTTCAGATTCACTTTCCAACAGAGGTTGTACAGGAGAGACAATTTAGGAGTATTCTTCTTTTTTTCCAGGCGCATACATTATGTTTTTTTCTTCCCTAAGTAGGTGCTATTTTCTATCCAACTAAAAATCCTAAATATATAGTAATTTTCTATTTAGGATGTGTATGTGTGTGACAGAGAGAGAGCGGGGGATACAGAGTAGAAGAAAGAGAGAAAGAATGAAAGAAAGAGCAGGAGAGAGAGAGAGAGAGAGAGAGAGAGAGAGAGAGAGAGCAGGAGAGAGAACAGCAGCATGGATGTAATTTCTCTTTTATAGCAGAAAAGGAATAAGTAATCTCCTGTCTGCAGTTCTGCCATTAACATCCTAGAGATGGATTACAGGAAAACAAATTTATTCCAGATATTTTTTTTAAAAAAAATCTTGCTTCACTTTTTAGTTTTTAAAATACATTGCCTTTCTATGATATAGTAATAAAACTATTCCATCTCAGATTATTAATGTTCAGAATGTGTTCCAGATATTCTGGAATCATTCACTTCCATTCCCAGTAGAATTATAGAACGATGCAACAATTAAATGCAAGTGCTGTGTCCCTCCCAAGATAAACAAAACTAGGACAAAAATCCAAATGATGGTGAATCAGTTCTAATAATGCCATTATTTATTTTTGAACGTACATCTAACATTTCTTTTTTGAGAGTTCAGCAAAGTGTCTTCCTTGATTTTATTCTCAAAGCATCAATTCCATGAAATAAATTGAGCTAAGAAAGAGAACAACTGCCTATGTGATGCTAAGGAGATCCTGTCTTGGTCTCTGAAGGTTGTGGGGTCTGCATGGGGAGGAATGGACTTTAGCGTAACCCAAGCAAGATAGAGTTTCTCTGAGTTTTAGGGCCTCTTGGTCACAAGGATTTTCCATCTTTATGTCTATCTGATGTTGTTGTACTCCAGATAGAATCTGTGTACAATCTGAGGGTCTTCCTGAATATGCAGCTCCTGCTCGAGTAGCAAGTTGCAACTGTGACCAGGAGGTCTTTTGCACAAGTTTGGGCTGTGTGTCAGTTCCACCCCTCCTGGATCAGAGGGCACTAAGCAGTCACTCATACTTTGGTCACATTGAGTATTGCAATGCACTTTACATGAGGCTACAATTGAAAAAAATCCAGAAGCTAACATTGATCTAAAGTGTTGCAGGAAACAATTACGGGACTCACTGATGTTAAACTTTTGCTTTGTGAGCAGCACAGGCTCCCACTAGGTTTCTGTGTGCAATGAAAGTTGCTGATTGGCACTTACATAGTCTTTCATGGAATGGATTGGGATATCTGAGGGACTGCTTTTCTTCAGTTGTCTCTACCAACCTCATCGTGTCTGGCAGGAGAGACCATCTATTTAAAAAAACCATTATAGTGGGATCCAGGAAACCTGCCTTTTGAAATATAACTGTGCCTTTTGGAATATCATTCCCCCTAAGATTAGATTGTTCCTGACTCGGCTGACTGCTTAAGAAGCTTCTTAAGACTTGGCTGTTCTCCCAGGCATGGGAATTTGTGAGTTCCATTAATTTATTGTCGATGGTTATCCTTTGCTGCCATTCTGTTGTAGTCTTATTGTGTATTTTTTTTTATTTTCTGTATTGTTATATTGATGTTTTATCTGTCAACCAATTAAAACAGAATTGCTTGTGGAAGATGTGTAACCATATAAATTGAATCAAATGAGTAAGTGAGCAAGTCACCCAGAGGTTCGTGGTTGAGTGAAGACTTGAATCCAAGTTTTCTTGACTGATACATAGTTCCTTAACCCTGAGCTGTCTTGCCTTTGCTCATTTGAAGAAATGTTTGGGATAAACATTCAAAATAAAAAAGTGAACCCAAGTGTTTTTTCCCCTTGCTCTTTGCTATGGTTCTTCTACCTGTTCAATGAACCTAGTATAAATGAAAATATTACTGTTGTTTTACATATGATCAATAGTCTGATCTTGTATTTGGACAGTTGGGACCATAGAATCCAAAGAAATGATGACTTATTCCCATGAACAAGATTAAGTTTAGTAGCCTAAGAGTCTCAAAGTCCATTCAGCAAAAGGATGGAAAAAGAAACTGAGCAATTAAGAGAAGCTTTCTCAAAGGATGCTCTCGTCTAAAATGCCAAAGAAACTGAAGCAGGCATTTAAAATATATTATTCAGTGGTTATGTCAGAGTAGAAAGAGGAAGACTAAACATTTATTCATTTGTTTATTTATTTAATCAATTTATATGGCCACCCATCTTTCAAATGCATGGATATTGGAAGGGACCTTGGAGGTCTTCTAGTCCAACCCCCTACTCAGGCAGCAAACTCTATACTGGTCCAGTCTCTTCTTAAAAACTTCCAGTGTTAAAACTTAAAAACTTCTGGAGGCAAGTTGTTCCATGATTAATTGTTCTGTCAGAAAATTTCTCCTTAGTTCTAGATTGCTTCTCTCCTTGATCATTTTCTGTCCATTGTTTCTTGTCCTGCCTTCAGGTGCTTTGGAGAATAGCTTGACTCCCTCTTCTTTGTGGCAGTCCCTGAGATATTGGAACACTGCTATCATGTCACCCTTAGTCCTTCTTTTCATTAAAATAGACATACCCAGTTACAGGAACTGTTTGTTATGTGTTTTAGCCTCCACTCCCGTAATCATATTTGTTGCTCTTCTCTGTACTTTTTCTAGAGTCCCAACATTTTTACATTGTGGCAACCAAAACTGGATGCAGTATTCCAAATGTGGTCTTACCAAGGCATTGGTACACAAGGCTGAAAGAGGGAGGGAAAGAAACAGAATTGAAGCACCACTTAAAATAAAAGCTTTAAGTCACTATGAATTATTTGAAAGAAATGTTGGTTATAAATATAATATATCTGTCATTCAAGCATTGCAACCCCTGGCTGAAAATTGAACACATGAATTCTAGAGATTGGATGTGAGTCCTCAGAACAGTTTAGCAATTTAATACCCTTATTGACCATCATTATCGTCATATATGCCAAGATACCACCATCTTTATTGCAATAACATAAAGTTGAGTGTTTGGATGGGGAATGTATCTATGACACAGGGAGTAATCCTACTTGTGTTTGAGGAGGGGGCATTCTATCCTCTCCTGAATAATTCAGTGTGGACTTGACTGCTAGATGATTTGGGGCCTGTCTCCAACTTTTCCTTTCTAAGGAAAGTTGTTGAAAAAGTGATTGGTCTACAACTTCAAAGGCCTTTGGAATGAGGCAGATTATCTGGATCTTTTCGGGTATTATCAGATTTCAGATCTGGGCACAGTGCAGAGATGATATTAATCATAGCTGTTGACTATTTGTGACCTGAAGTAGTCTATCAGCCCTGGCTTTTTTTCCCCATATCTCTGTGGCCTTCAATATCATTGATCATGGTATCTTTCTAGATCAGCTCAGGTCTTTGAAAATGGGTGGTGGCTTATTCCTTCCTTTGGCGCTATTCTAGTCATTATTAATGGAAGGAAGTGATCCTGCCTAAAGCTCTTGCTTTCCCCCTGTTGTGTCCAATTTATGACATTGGAAATTTCCAATTTCTGTTGTAAGTTTGGACAAAGCAAATGGGTTCATGTGAAAAACTGTTTATTTTATTTAATTATTTAAAGACCTCTGTTGTAAAAACTTTCCTGGATGTTGCCAAAGAATCTCTCTTTGGGGGAGATGGGCAATTCTGTAGTAACCCAGCAGAGCAAGGTTAAAAGTTTTTTTTTTGTCCTCTGATGTACTTATATATTCCATGCAGGAGATTTAATTAAGAATAAAAATATAATACTTTCCCCATTAGTCACAATTCTTTAAACTTACTCTGTGTTGTGTATAGATTGTTAATTTATAAATAATTGTCGAAAGCTTGGATGCTCTCTGAAAGCACCATGTTCCCCAACATAGTGATTGTCAGATACAACCATAATTAATGCAACTATTTGAAACGTATTACATTTTCTTATATAAATTTGAATATATAAATTTATTCCTGAAATTGTCAATAATACTATAACATGTATGAAATATTTGACTTACTCCTAAAAGTGCAGAATTCTATTGAGCTAATTTTATTTTGCCTCCCCCTCTCCCAGAAATAGGTAGTTTATTGGCATGCCATTGCCTAGTCTGTAATTTGATTAGAGTATAATGGATTTGACAAGGCTATTTTTCTTTGCAAGAGAACAGTCTGAGATATTCTCACATTCTGAAAATACCGTTTTTCACCATCCATAATTTCAATGACAGTTTGATTAAATGGCTTTAAATGGCATTAAGCACTAAAATTCCAAGGAAGTTGCAGCCTACAAAATGGAAAAACAGTAGGATAAATTATTAATACTAATGCTGCATGATATTTGATTCCAAAAGACATTTGAGAATTTTAAAAAGCACCTTTCAACCATTTAAGAAAATGTTGGCTGGGATGGGAATGCCAAATGAGAATTATTAAATAGTACAGATCATTATGGTCCATTGTGCAACATACAAGTTGAATGTATATACACAAGTATAAATATACACAGACCCATGTACACACACACAGAGAAACCTTTGACCGGGAAAATGAGGCGGGGTATAAATCAAAATAAATAAAATAAATAAACTACAGGTAGTCCACAAATTGCAAACATAATTGAGCCCAAAATTTGAACGGTCACTAAATGGACTGTTGTAAGTTGAGGACTACCTCTATGGGCAATCATTGAAATGTTCTCCTTCTGGTAACATTTTAGAGAATACACTGAACTGACTTAGCTATATTTCTGGTGGGATGACATCATTTCATGTTTATAAACCATTCCCTATTTTAAAAAAGGGTGGTTTTTTTGTATGTAATACTCAGACAAATAAAAACTCAAAAGATAGTTAGAAAGAAATAGTGCAAATAGTATCAGTAAGCAGACTAGTAAAAGCTAAGCAATGATTAATAAAAGTTATGGTTTTCTGCCTGAGTTTATATAATAGAAGGTGTATTTTACCCAGAGAACCAGGTTGGTTCCGTGCTTTCTTGAATTAACAATATGAAGTATTGAGCAACTGCAAAATATTATGGTACTATTGCATCCCAAACGTGACTCCTTTTGTAAATGCATGCACCATCACATTGCATTTGTGATACACCAGTCCAGGGTGCTGTGTTCAATTGTGGACACTATGTTTTAAGATGG
The DNA here is from genome assembly GCA_027560395.1 of Boaedon fuliginosus. Taxonomy (NCBI): domain Eukaryota; kingdom Metazoa; phylum Chordata; class Lepidosauria; order Squamata; family Lamprophiidae; genus Boaedon; species Boaedon fuliginosus. The sequence goes on from JANHGC010003554.1 coordinate 160,210, forward strand.
ATTAAGAGCCGTGGTGGTAAAGTGGTTTGAATGCAGTACTGCCGGCTACTTCTGCTGCCTGCCAGCTGCCTGCTGGCTGCCTACAATTTGGCAGATTGAATCTCACCAGGCTGAAGGTTGACTTAGGCTTCCACCCTTCTGAGGTGGGTAAAATGAGGACCCAGATTGTTGGGGGCAATATGCTGATTCTGAAAACTGCTTAGAGAGGGCTGTAAAAGCACTGTGAAGTGGTAAATAAGTGTAATATATGGCTATTGCCATATATATTCTAATCTGCATCAGGTTCAGAGAAAGATAATACTGTAAGGATTATTGGGATCCTGAGATATGGAGCAACATCAGTTGCCAACAGGAACATTTCTATCCCACTCCATGATCGTTTTTGTTCTAGTTTCCAGGCATTTGGTGAGGAGCCAAGCTAGGAAAGCATGATTGGAGAGAGCTAGGGCATTAGGCTGCTTTTTTTTTCACCTTTAAACAAGTGTGTAGAAGCTGTTTTGTAAGATGATTTCCTCGCATTGGCTATAATAACATTGGGTGACATTTCCAAAAGGCCTGCACATTGCAAGGATGGCTGTTTACTCCCTTTACTCTACAGCAGCTTGCACAAAGTCAACTAAGGGGTGGTGGTGATATTCTGGCATCAGATAATATATATCAGGGCTAAAAGAATTATTCATGGTGCCTACAGCATTGCTGTCGCCTAATTTAGTCCTGAAAAACAACCGAAGGTATTTGCTAACGCAGGAGTTGAGTTAACTGTGACAGGCTAATACTTTACAGGGAAAGCTTGGACTCTTTAGCTGTTGACTCTTTAGCTGTTGTCAAGACAGCTCAGTATTAAAACCCCACAAATTACAAACCTTCATGTTTATAATATTACAGTTGATATTACTTACATTAGATCAGGCACAAAGAATGGTAGGAGTAAGATAACCAGCACAGTATCTGGTTCCCATCCTTCTGGTTGTTATTGAGTTTACAACAAAGCTGACATGTGAATGAATAGGGAAAATAGGATCCCTAGCTTAAAATTAAGTTGTTCATTTTCTTTATCTCTTGACTGGAACCTAAATGAAATTCCAAGTGAGCAGAATCCTAAAAGGGACATTGGCTAAGAGGAAGATTATATATTTGTTGTTATGAAGGCCCTCGTTTTAATTCAGCTTTCTGCCTAGTAAATTGATTCATTCAATCCTTTGAATTTTAGATGCATTAAATGGGATGAAGAAATATCTCATTTTTCCTACTCCAAGACAAACTTTGGAGTCAGTATACCACAACAGATTGCCAATCAGTGATCTCATAAATTGATCTGTGCTTAGCAGTTGAATAAGAAAGTATATAGAACTGCTTAATACTGGCATAGATTATTGGTCAGTCTGATTTCATCGAAGTCTTTTAACTTCATTTATAACTCAATACTATTCATTGTTAAATTCTCACCTTCCTTTTTAAGATCTTATTTGTGCCAAACTTGTTTGCGTTCTGTCACCAAAGTATACAGTATTATTCTCTCATTGTGTAGGCAGCATACTAATTTAAATATATTATACGGTTTTTGTTGGATAATTACTATAGTAAAAAAATGTAGCCATTGTGGTATTACACGGCAATCACAAATGTAACTGCAAAGAAACTAAATTAATTAATTTTTGAAAATTACTGAATTGGCTGAAATAAATTATTCACATTATTCTTAAGATTTAAATGTTAAAAGCTCAAAAGTAGTTCATGCTCATTTTTAAGTACAATCCTCTCCAAACTATGACTATTCTCCCTTATGAATACTAAGTTTTAATGAGAAATATAAATAAAACATTAAATTATCACCTAGAATTTTAAGGAGATCACTAGAAATGCAGTTATTACTGATTTTTTTTCCCAGTACTTTAATCCTGATGATAGTTTTCATAGCAGAAACTAGAATTAGTTGCGTTGATTTTCAGTGGCACTGATTATATGGCTTCTAGTTCTACACAACATATGAAGTATTCTGAATGATTTGTGCACAAGTGAGACTACAGAAACATTTTTTCAAGAACTTTTCTTATACTTATGGCCTTATTGCTTGAAAAAGCCCACCTATTAGATTCCTGTCAAGAGGATTAAAAATAAATATGACCACAAGAGGGCACACATATTAAAAAAAAATTACAGGAACAACAGGCAAAAGACACAATGTAATTATGCCCTATGCTTGTTCATTCAATATTCATTCAGAAAACTTGTGGATCTACACTTTTATAGATGGCATGATCTCAGGATGCTGGGAAAAACCCTAGATATAAACCTATTGATCATGTGCCCCCATCCAAGCATATGTATTTAGGTAGTCTTATATGGAGTGGTTTTACACCTTTTAACAGGTGGCAAACACATGTATTAGATGAATTCATGCAAGCCTCCTTCTGAGTACTATAGAATCATTTGTGTACAGGCAGTCCTTGACACTGCAAATACCATAAATATGAGTCAATTACCAAACATCTGAATTTAGATCCTGTGACCATGGAGAGGCTGCAACAGTTATAAGTGTGAAAAGCAGTCATAAGTCACTTTTCCCAGTGCCTTTGTAATTTTGAATTATCACTAAATGAACTATTGTAAGTTGTGCACCACCTATAATAGATTTCTCAACCTATTTTTATTTAGGACTGGTAAATTTATTATGTACAACAAGAAACACCAATCTGTTTTCTTTTTTAAGGATCATCATCTTCTACTATATTGTATTCTATTCATCTTTTTTTGTTTGTGGGGGGAATAATTGCTGATTGTTCATCATTGGTAGGAAGTAGAAATAGCCAAAGCAATAGCACTTAAGACTTATATACCACTTCACACTGCTTTATAGCTCCCTCCTAGCAGTTTACAGAGTCAGCATATTGCCCCCAACAATCTGGGTCACTAAAATAAACTTTGTAACTACTGAAATATCTCTCTCTCTATGCATAAAACTATTTTCTACTTATTTCTTTTTTTCCTTATTTTTTCTTTTACAAAATACAGGTAGTCCTTGCTTAACAAGTGCAATTAGGACGGTCAACTCTGTTGCTAAGTGATGCGGTCATTAAGTGACACATCATGACCACACCTGTCTTATAATGTCAGTTAATCATTAAGTGAACTGGTTATTAAGTACAATGTCACATTAACCATCACTTGCCATTTTTGCTGGGTTCCTCATTGGTTTTGCATGTAAGAAGCCAGCTGTGAAGTTCTCAAATGGTGGTCATGGGATCCTCATAAAATGTGCACCAGTTGAAAGCATCCAAATTGTGGTCACATGACCATTGGGATAGCTACAATGGCTGTAAAATCAAGAAATGGAAGGCTGAGTCAACCTTGAGCCTGGTGAGATTCGATCCGACAACCTGCTGAACAAGTCAGCTGAGATAGGCTGCAGTGCTGCATTTAACCACTGAGCCACCAAGGTTTGAATGGTTGCTGAATGAAGCAGACGTTAACTAAAGATTATCATGTCACAGCTACGTCACTCTTAATTCTTCTCTTCATTAGACATGTCTAGTTCCCTTAACCATTTATCATATGGTTTCGCCTCCAGACTCCTTATCACATTTTATGTTCTTCTCTGCACTGTCTCACCATCTTTTTTTTTAAATCATGGCAAACAGAACTGGATGCAATTTTCCAGGTGTTACCCCACTTGTGCAGTATAGACCAGTACCGTCTCTTGTGATCTTGATGCTACCCAGTGGTGGGATTCACATTTTTTTATTACTGGTTTTGTCGGCATGGCTTGGTGGCATGGCTTGGTGGGCATGGCTATGTGGTCATGTGACTGGGTGGGCCGCCGCACTCTCCCCATTCTCCGTTTTTGGCCTGAAAAACCTCCCTGAAGCGCCCTGCCAGCTAAATAGGGGCGCATGGAGGCTCCTGGAAGAGGCAGGGTGGGGCAGGGACCAATCAGAGATGGTATTTGCTGGTTCTCCGAACCAATCAATCTCCCAAACCTTTCAGAACTGGCTGAATACAACCTCTGATGCTACCCACCTGTTGATGTAGCCAAGAACTGCATTGTTTTTTGTTTGTTTTTTGCAGCTGCAGCACGTGGCTGGCTTATACTTAAGTGGTGATCCACTAGACCACCTAGATCCCTCTCAAAGATATTGTTTTGGGTCAGATACTACCTATCATGTACCTGTGCATTTGGTTTTTCCTACCTAAGACCTTGCTTTTCTCATCAGTGAACTTATTGAACAGGGCCCGATGCTCAAATCTGTCAAGATCCTTCTGAATCATGAGTTTAATCTTCCAAAGTATTGGCAATTCCCCCTCGGTTTGGTGTTATCTGCAAATCTGATGAGTGCTCATTCTATCCCCTCATTATGAAGATTTTGAAGAGCACTTGGATTTAGAACCTTGAGCTGCCCCATTGCACGTTTCCTTCCAATCAATGTTCCATTAAGGACCACACACTGAATGTAGTTGGTCAACCGAGTATCAGTCTGGTGGTGATACTTTCTATCCCACATTGTTCCAACTCACCAAGAAGTAAGCTATAGTCCTTATCAAATGCTGTGCTGAAGTCCAAGTAAACTATATTCACAGCATTTCTCTGATCCACTAATTTATCAAGGAAGGCAATAAGGTTTTCCTGATGCGGTCTGTTTTTAACACATCCATACTGGCTTCAGATGCTCACAAATCTGCTGCTTCATTTTGTTTTTCCAGGATTTTCCAAGATATCAATCTTAAGCTGTTTTGACTTCGGTTTCCCAGATCTACTTTTTTCCTCCTTCTCTTGAAGATTTGAATCACATCAGCTCCTCTGGCAGTTCCCTCTTAACAATCTTTAGTTGCCTGTGATTCCCTGTGAATTAACTGAGATGATTATGCAGTTCATTAACTGAGTTGATTAATTTGAATTAAAATGTATTTTAACATGTACTTTACATCTAATTTTAGGTTAAAAGAATAACTTCCATTAGTTTCTCACTACCTAGAGATCAGTTACATATATACAAGTAGAAAATTATCTATTTCTTTCTCTGAAATACCTTACACTTTACAAATCAGTTAAAGTAAACTTGATTTGATTTTACATTCTTGGCTTTTTTAATGCAGTGATGATAATCTAACAGCTCAAGTATTCTTGAAATGTTATTTTCCACTTCTATGCAGTAGTTATCAATTACTTTTGGAACTTCTGTGTGTTTTACACAGTTTAAGCAAAAGGCTGGGGTTTTTCCAAATGGGGTTCCTATTTCTTTGCACCATTACCCAGTGACATTTCAATTCCTTTAAGTGCATTACATTCTTCTCTTTCTTCATTCCCATAGACACAAAAAACCCCAAATGAGCCCTTTTTTAAATCACAGACTATATGTCCTAGTGATTTTGCTCATCTTTACTTCATTGCAAATCTATTTTAACTAGTTTTCTGGTGAAATCAATGAAAAACCTTGAAGAATTGGAATTATGGTGATTTGACGCTAAAGCTTCAGTAAGTACAATGAGGCAGTGCTCTCAAGGAAAATCCAGTTTTTAAAATTGTTACAATAAATTGCTTTAATCTTAAGCCTCCATTTGCACCTATGGATATGATTCATGGAAGCAGAAAAGGTCCATATACAGTAAGCACCATCATCTTATTATCGGAATAATAATATTTTAAAAACATTTTTGGTAGCCTTCCATTTGTAATGCTCTTACAGTGGGGGAATTCTTTTTTCTATAGAATGAAAAAAATAATAATAGAAAGATTAAAGGTTTATAGATGTTAGGCATTTTTAATGTATGTTTAAATAATACAAATATGATTATTTAAATTAGATAAAAGTGATAAAGAATACTAATATTGTGGTAAACTGGATTAATAGGAATGATGCTCAGAACTAACACTGTTCACACGTAATATGGATGTATACTTAAAAAATAAAAAATATATTACAAAAAAAACATTTTTGGTAGCTTTCCATTTATAAAGCTCTTACAGTTGCAGAACTAATAATGCTTGATGTTTTTGCATAGGACACAGTCTTCTTTATACAGACACAGCTGTAATACCTGACAACAATGCAGTCGTTATGGATTACCAACTTAATGGTGGATTTGCATATCTTTGAATATTACTCAATCAAGTTACTCAGACCTTGACTCCCAGCTGAACTTGTGAATTGTTTCCAATGAAAAGCTTGATGTTTGAGATAATGAGACATCATAGGATCATCAAACATCCACTGAAGAAAAACAAAAAGCAAATTGCACATAGAGCAATTTTAATCCATTCCATTTTAAATACCACAATAAATTTAATTTTCACAATAAATTAAATAGCCATATTTAGTTTACAAAATAGAATTACTTAGTGTGAAACCAGTATTTACAAACAATATACAATATGTACATCAATTTTTTGTCAACATACAAGCATAGAAGGGAAAAAAAGACTTCCATTTTGACACATGATTGACATGCTCTAAGTGCCAATATGATCCATACAATTAAAAACAATAGTGCAAACTCACCACAGGAAATTTGAAACTATGTTGATTGGATGAAAAGGTTTCTTTTCAACATTAGGAAAAGATTTTTCAAAAGAACTTAGCATCATAGGGTATAATCACACAGCAAACCTATATTGGCTTTTCATCCATTTAATTGGCATAGTTGCCCCACCCCAATACATGGAAGCAGTGAGAATTATTCATAAAAATTTTATTAGCTCCTTCTTGTTACCAAAATAGAGGCTTCCTAGGGAGCAATGATAAGCCAGTATAAGCCTGCAGCATAAATGTATTCTCTTTAAAGGGCCAATATTCTTTTAGAAATATGTTAAGATGGAAATATAATATTTCTAAACAATATTTAGAAATACAATATTGCATTGCAGATTTTTCAGAAATGAATTCTAATTGCAGTGAATTAGAATCACAATGAATTTTAAAGCAATATTCTGCCTTTCTCCAGATACCTTTAATATTAAATTTTATGGAGCAAATAAGAGTGCTGACCCTTTGAACCGAGTAGCTGAGTTAATTTCTTTAAATGACATTTTCTCATTTAATTGTACAGCATAAAATGATGCAATTATGCAGAGAGTAAATTTCACATTACGCACTGTTCTGTAGAAAAATTGATCCCATCTTATATTTGGTCACACACTGCATATGTACAAGTACGCATGAAAAAAAAAAGATTACTTTGATAACTGAGAGTATGAAAAGTGCATATTTTTTTATATATATACTCTAATAGAGATACAGTTCCATATCTCCAGGTGCAACACACAGTGTTGTAGGAAGTTTATTTTAGGGCCAGTTAAATGTCCTCCCTGTGATCTGGTAAAATTTTTGATTGAAAGGGTGAAAGAATTTGCGCAATTTGGTAATGACAGAGGCATCTACCTCTGGATGAATGCGTCCTTTGCTTCCCGCCAGGCACTTGTTAAAGACAATGTTAAATCGCAAGCAGTAAAACCCTCTGGTGGCATTGAAATACAAATTATATTGACTTATCCTTGGAGGAAGATTTAAGAACTTTTCTACCAGCTGGAGTTCTGGCAGCGGTTCTGTAATGAGACGATCACCATCCACAATATGAAACTGCTCTATAGGAAAGTATTTTAACCATCTCTCCAGATGCTTGGTGTAGATGCTGGTTCTTACTGCCTTGTATTTAGTGTTCACCTCACAGGTGTTCGGATCAATGGCCAACTTTTCAAATTTGTAGTAGGTTTTATTCTTCCTTTCCTTTCCCTCCAGCACCTGAGTGTAATCAGAAATAGCTCTTGTTGTGGGTTCCCTGACAATGATCAGTAATTTGATGGATGAGTTCATTTTATAAATCCTTTCAGGGACCTCCTCTGTGATAAAGTATGCAGGGCTTTTCTCAATGGTTATTTGATGAGGATATGAAAATGGCATTTTTTTCCTATACCACTCAATGCCCTTGGCATAGTTCTCATCATTGTCAAAGAAGTGTATTTCTTGAGAGGCTTTGACCACTGCTGGATGAAGATTGAGCATTTCTAGGAGTGCCCGAGTTCCTCCTTTTCTCACTCCAATTATGATGGCCTTGGGGATTTGCTGGACCAAACTGTGAAGTCGAATTTGCTCTTTGCTGGCATTACCCTTTCGGAATTCATGCAACAATCCACGCTTAAACTGTAGAGCTCTGAGTGGGATTTCATCTTGCCCATGGAGTCCAAATCGACCTTCAATAGGGCAAATGGGTTGCAGTCTACAATTAGGGAAAGGAGAAATATTAGTTTGCATTAGTAACACTGAAATTTTATACATGTCCAAGAAGCTCTATTCAGTTCACTAAAGTTCATGCCATATAAATGGGAATGGGCCACATAAGCATTAAAGTTAGAGTGGAGATTGCACTGTGTTTGTAGGTGTGTGTGCTTATTCATTTATGTATCAACCCAGACTAGCTTTGTAGATTCTGGTTCAACACCTACAACAAAGAGACCTTTGTCCTGCAATGGACAGATTTAGGATAGCAGTAATAATTACTGGTATTAACAATAAATAATGAATTTTTAATGAATGTTTAGATGATTCACAATGTCCTATTCATAAGGCAAGATATTGTCTATTTTCATGGCAGGAATTGAATAGCTAATATACAGTTTGTCTACTCACTTATAAACTAGCAAATCCCTCACTAAATTATGTACTTGTTCTATTCTCAGAAAGTTCCACAATGATCTATTCTTTGTTTTCAGTTACATTTTGGAAAACAGGCATATTTTTGGCACTCATATATGTTAACAATGTTCTGAAATATTGGCAGTGTTATATCTATATCTATCTACATTCATTCATTCTCTCTTTCTCTCTCTCTCTCTCCCTCTCCCTCCCTCCCCCTAGTCATTTATAAGACAGGTGTGCACACACTCAGTTCTGCAAGCTTGTCTCTGATTTCACCTTATGTAATTTGGAACAATTCAAGTCTACTTTCTGAACCTGGATCAAAGCCTATCCAATATAAGCATTCAGGCAAAATAAATTGCTTGACTATTCCTACATTAGTATTTACTATGTACTCACTGTATATCTCAAAGTGAATGAAATGGTCTCCTTTCTGGTTTACTGAAGTTGAATGTTAATGTAACACTTGAGATTCTTATTACTGCAACATGGTAAAATCAGAGGATAAAATATGTATTTGTAAATGCATGTATATTATGCATATACTTGCGAAGCATGTCTTTATAAAATTAAACCTACATCTCATACTTTGCTATATTTTGTGTATTAAATACAACACTGCAGTGAAACTGTACTATATGTACTGTATCTGCATTTTTACACATTGATGTATCTTATTATAAGCATATTTTTTTAAAGAAGCAAATAGCTCTTGACTGGGATAATTATTTTAACTTATTCTTGGAGAACTGCTTCAAAATCAGCTGCTGTCCAACAAATACGAGCTAAAAACCAATCTACATATGTGTAATATTGACTGATAAATCTAAAATATATATTTTGTACAAAATGATCAGAATTTACCCATGACATTCCTTGTCTTTTTTAACTTTGAGACTCGGGTGACTGGGTCCAAACACACTATTAGCTAATATTGTGTAAGTGTATATACTGGCTCTAAATTACATATTCTCCATTTCACACACACACAAAAACCCTCCCCAACTTTTCAGGGATTACTTGGTGGAGCAAGATTTAAAGAAAATGAAAAATATGACTTCTTTCCTCAGTCTGTCAATCGAATTTTCTACTCCAAATCTTCTATGATTAGAAAAAATCCTTCCTTTTCTAGGTTGCACATTCTAAATTCAATGCTAGGATCATATAATTAAAGGATTCTCAAAGTGCAAGGTTTATTTGGAAAACATTTTATAAGTTTAGCTTCAAAATAGAATTATCTGGGGACTATAGATTTCATAATCAACTAAGGGCATCCAAGGAGGAGCAAAAGAGGTAAGGGACGAAGTATATTTATTTATTTATTTATTTATTTATTTATTTATTTATTTATTTATTTATTTATTTGATTTATATCCCGCCTC